>JAJHPE010000015.1:5525535-5587546 GCA_024447655.1 Carex scoparia
ATCCACGGGACGGTTCAATAACTTAACTAGATTTTGACCTAATTTATCTTCAAACTAGAAGTGTTGAAAAGGTTTGAGTTGGTTGAAATTGTGGTTAACAAAATTATAAAGTTGCAACAAACTAAACTGGAATTCAAAACTAATTAAAAACAAGCGTTTCCTGGGTTTCTGATTTCATCTGCAACTCTGCCTCTTGCCTGACACGACCCGTGTACTCTCGTACACGACCCCTGTCACACGGCCCGTGTAGTATCCTACACGGTCCGTGTCAGACGCGAGTGAAACTGCAGTTGTCTGGTTTCTGCGCTGATTAATTCTGTGTAGGATGAACTGACCATACCTGATGTTTCTAAACCTCAACTCTCGTTTGTTGGCTAAATAAACTCGATAATGGAAATACAATTCAATCCTCTTAGGGTTCTAACTTAAACTCTCGTTCGTTGGTTTGAATGGCCTAAGTTATTTGTTTGGTTTACTAAAGGTATTCAACATCTCTCGATTGCTGAAAAGTTCACCTTTCGGCTACTAATTAGTCTTCCCTCTCGGTTCATCGACTTACCTCAAATACTTTGGTCTGGTTGAAAGATCAAATTGGACGCAGTACCTTGTTAGACGTGGCCTAGCCTAATGGTAATAACCAAATGATAATCAAACAACGCAGATAAGCAATTAAAATCATACACAAACAAGCAAACACGAAATATCACGCATAATCAAACAACTAGCAAGTAAACAAAGTATTCGACTACATCCTGTTCCCAAGAAACTAAAAAATCTACTCAAACATAGTTCTCAAAACAGAAAAACAAATAAAAGATAAACAATTCATGACAAAACCGAAAATACGAAGAAGATTCGTCGGAATTCTCTCGATTTCCTCCTCTCTACTTCGTCTCCAAGTTAGTTGTTGTCGAACTCCCTTAGAAATTGGTCTCTGTATGAATTGATTCTCTCCTCTGTCCGAATTGATGCCTTTCTGGCCCCAGGGGTCGTCCTTTTTTACTCCATAACCGTCCATCTTTAATTAGGCAATAATCTGTAAATTTAGATTAACTGCCGGATTTGTCTGACACGGTCCGTGTGAGATGTTGTACGGACCGTGTGCCTGTGTCTCTTGTCCGGGTCGTGCAGCGCTCGTGTGAGGGGTCGAGTAGGGTCTGACACGGTCCGTGTGATATGTTGTACGGCCCGTGTGGCATGTCAAGATTTCCAGATTTCGCCCTTTCTTCGCCCGTTTCCTACAATAAACAAACCAAAGCGCAGCAGTACCATATTCTATAGATAATCAATGTAATAAACACGATTTTACAGTTTTGGACACAGGTTTTGGTACAATATTTGGTCGGAAATGTAGCTAAAATAACGAGATATCACTTGACAACCTCAATTGTCGTTGTTCATATACTTCTTAACCTCTTTTGCCCTTGTTCTTGTTCTTGGTAACATCATTTACACTTGTTCTTGTGCTTAACAACCTCATTTGTCTTTGTTCTTGCATTTTGCAACATAATTTGTACTTGATATTGTGCTTATGAATCTCTTTTGCATTTATTCTTGTGCTTTGGAACCTCATTTACACTTGATATTGTTGCGCTTAGGAACGTTATTTGCCCTTGTTCGTGTACTTAACAACCTCAATTGTCGTTGTTCATATGTTTCTTAACCTCTGTTGCCCTTGTTCTTATGCTTGGTAACATTATTTACACTTGTTCTTGTGCTTAACAACCTCATTTGTCGTTGTTCTTGCGCTTTGCAACATAATTTGCCCTTGATCATGTGCTTATAAATATTATTTGTATTTGATCTTGTGGCTGAAGAACCTCATTTGCCCTTGTTTGTGTGCTTAACAACCTCAATTGACGTTGTTCGTGTGCTTAACAACCTCTTTTTCCCTTGATATTATGATTATTAGTCTCATTTGTATTTGTTCTTGTGCTTGGGAACCTAATTTTACCTTGTCCGTGTGCTTGACAACCTCAATTGTCGTTGTTCATATGCTTCTTAACCTCTTTTACCCTTGTTCTTACGCTCAGGAACATCATTTACACTTGTTCTTGTGGTTAACAACCTCATTTGCATTTTTCTTCTGCTTAAGAATCTCATTTTCTCTTGTCTGTGTGCTTAACAACCTCAATTGAGGTTGTTTGTGTGTTTAACAACCTCTTTTGCCCTTCATATTGTGCTTATGAACCTCATTTGCCCTTGTTCGTGTGCTTAACAACCTCAATTGTCATTGTTCATATGTTTCTTAACGTCTTTTGTCGTTGTTCTTGTGTTTAGCAACATCATTTACACTTGTTCTTGTACTTAACAACCTCATTTGCGGTTGTTCTTGCACTTTGCAACCTAATTTGCCCTTGATCTTGTACTTATGAACCTCATTTGCATTTGTTCTTGTGATTAGGAATGTCATATGCCCTTGTTTGTGTGCCAATCTTAATTCGTGTTGTTCGTGTGCTTAACAACCTCTTTTGCCCTCGATATTGTGATTATGAGCCTCACTTACATTTGTTCTTGTGCATTGGAACCTAATTTGTCCTTGTTCGTGTGCTTGACAACCTCAATTGTCGTTGTTCATATGCCTCTTAACCTCTTTTGCCCTTATTCTTGCGCTTAGGAACGTCAATTACACTTGTTTTTGTTCTTAAGAACCTCATTTGTCGATGTTCTTGCCATTGATCTTGTGCTTATGAACCTCATTTGTATTTGTTCTTGTGCTTAGGAACCTTATTTGCCCTTGTTTGTGTGCTTAACAACATCTTTTGCCCTTGATATTATGATTATTAGCCTCATTTGCATTTGTTCTTGTGCTTTGGAACGTAATTTCCCTTGTTCATGTGTTGACAACCTCAATTGTCGTTGTTCATATGCTTCTTAACCTCTTTTGCCCTTGTTCTTACGCGTAAGAACATCATTTACACTTGTTCTTGTGCTTAACAACATAATTTGCCTTTGATCTTGTGCTTATGAACCTCATTTGCATTTCTTCTGGTGCTTAGGAATCTCATTTTCTCTTGTCTGTGTGCTTAACAACCTCAATTGGGGTTGTTGGTGTGCTTAACAACCGCAATAGTCGTTGTTCATATGGTTCCTAACCTCTTTTGCCCTTGTTCTTGAGCTTGGCAATATCATTTTCACTTGTTCTTGTGCTTAACAACGTCATTTGTCGTTGTTCTTGCACTTTGGAACCTAATTTGCCCTTAATTTTGTGCTTATGAACCTCATTTGGTACTTGTGCTTAGGAACCTCATATGTCATTGTTTGTGTGCTTAACAATCTTAATTGGCGTTGTTCGTGTGCTTAACAACCAATTTATCCTCGATATTGTGATTATGAGCCTCATTTACATTTGTTCTTTTGCTTTGGAACCTAATTTGCCATTGTTCGTGTGCTTGACAACCTCAATTGTCGTTGTTCATATGTTTCTTAACCTCTTTTGCCCTTATTCTTGCGCTTAGGAACATAATTTACACTTGTTCTCGTGCTTAAGAACCTTATTTGCCGTTGTTCTTGCGCTTTGCAACATAATTTGCCCTTGATCATGTGCTTATGAACCTCATTTGTATTTGTTCTTGTGCTTTGGAACCTCATTTGCCCTTGTTTGTGTGCTTAACGATCTCAATTTGTGTTGTTCGTGTGCTTAACAACGTCTTTTGCCCTTGATATTATGATTATTAGCCTCATTTGTATTTGTTCTTGTTCTTTGGAACCTAATTTGCCCTTATTTGTGTGCTTGACAACCTCAATTGTTATTGTTCATATGCTTCTTAACTTCTTTTGACCTTGTTCTTACTCTTAGGAACATCATTTACACTTGTTCTTATGCTTCTTAAATCAATTTTGACAGGTACAGCTCACTGGTACACGATTCCTGTGGTATTGGTATGAAAAGATTGACGTGATATATATTTTTTAGGAGGAATTTCACGTATATGCCTCAAAAACTTTAAAATTACGTATTTCCCCCTCTAAAGTTTGAAATTACATATTTACCCCTACAAACTTCAAAAACTCACAAATTTATCCATTTCATTGTCTTTTGTATTGAAACTCATTCTAAATTTATAAAATACGCATTTTACCCTTTATTAAAATATATAAATCTCATCAGACAAAAATTATTTTAATCTGAAGGTTCCTCTACCGTTCGATCTGTGCACATTGCATTAAGATTTGTCTACGTCGCCTCAATATTCGTGCTAATCTAACATGCACGAACCTTAAAGCAATTTCGATTAACGTGTATCGAAATAAAATTTGTGCATATTGCTTCAATATGCGTGCATTTTTGCATCAAGATTCGTGCTGATCTTTTGTGCACAAATCTAAATGCAATTTGGACGGTAGAGGAACTGTTCATATTCAAATTTGAGTATGATAACATTTATATGTTTTTAATAAAGGGTAAAATGAGTATTTTATAAATTTAGAATGAGTTTTAATATAAAAGACTATAAATGAGAAAATATGTGAGTTTTTAAAGTTTGGAAGGGGGAATATGTAATTCCAAATTTTAAAGGGAGAAATATGTAATTTTGAAATTTTTGAGGGGTATATGTGAAATTCGTCCTTTTTTTTTAATTCATCTTTTGTTATGTGACTTATGTCATAGGAATTGATGAAAAGAAATACTTTTTGCCATCAAACATTTCTGAAGCCATATAAAGATAAATTGAGCGCATTTTTGTCTTTTCATATTCTTTTACCAATAATATAACACTACCTCAGATTAGTTCACTCCAGTGTTGTAAAAAACGGACTTAACGGCCGATTAATCGGCCGTTTAATCGGAAACGGCGGCCAAACCGTTCCGAATACGCTTAACGGATGCCCTGTTGGCGGAAAAAAACGATTAATCGGTCGTTTTTCCGATTAATCGACCGTTTTCCGTTTAATCGGCCGTTTATTCCCGTTTATTCCCGTTTATTCCCGTTTTTTTCCGTTTATTCCCGTTTTTTTCCATTTATTCCAGTGAATTTTTTTTTATTTTTATTTTATTATTGTGTGTGATAATAAGGTTTATAAATCATATATTGTAGTTTTATTTGTGCTTGGATATTCATCCAATATTTTTTATATATGTTTTTTTTTTCTTCTTGCTTACTTTGAAATTGATTAATTATTCTATTATTTATATACCATGTATTTTTTTTACTTACTAATATAATTTTTTCAATTAGTACGACATGTTTATTTATAAAATTATGTTATTATCATAAATTAAATTTAGTGATTTTATGTTGGAATGTTTTCTTTCTTTCAAATAATATGTTATTAGTATTTGAAAAAGCTTAATTCTCAAATTTATTTTTCATTAAATAAATGTGTTACTTAAACATGAAAAATGATTACGTGTTACGAAGAAATAAGTATAGTATCATGTTATAATAATAAAACTAACTTAAATTAAGTTTATTTGATAAGTTTAATGAGTTAAATAAATAATTTTTAATAAATTATGATATATATACATAAATTTAATAAAAACGTTAAATTGTCCGCATAATTCCGATTAATCGGCCGCATACCGATTAATCGCTTGGCGGTACCCCGTCCGTCCGACGACCGCATACCGTTATTTACAACACTGGTTCACTCAATCCCTCACAAAAGACCTGACATGTTTGGGGGAAGTTGCCGATTCGAGCGGGTCCAGCGTAAGGCAAGAGACTACGGTGCGGGGTCCCACGAGCTAGGGTAGCAGCGAGACACCCGTGTGGGATCTGATCGACGAGACCGCTTAGAGAAACGACGCTTAGTCTTTAGAGGGAGCGAGGGCGATCTGGCGGAAGCGTAAAGAGAGACATAATAGAACTCACAGAAGCGGAGCATGGAGAGAAGAACGTTAATAATAAAACCCTATTACGGGCTGCGACCTGAATAAAATCTAATTCAGTGTCTTTATCCAAAAGAAAGGCCCAACAAGCTCTGTTTGTGGGTTTTATTACAAGCCCAAGTCTGATCTGGCCTGTTACAGCGCCGGGCCGAGTATCTTGTTAACGCATAAATAGAATACTCTCAACTAAATCAAACTTACTTTAATTGAAATATTGAAGCTTACTTCCAAATTCATGCGTAATTAAAACAGACGAATCATGAGATCTTATTCTACATTGAATTTTTTTTGGGACGAAACATGCTTCCAAGGCGAGGCTAAAGCACTGTTAATATCTAAACTAATAAGGCTGCGGCAGTTCATCATGAACACCCTCATCTCAAGTAACTTTTAATATCTGAACTTAATAACAAATATTCTTTTCCAGACCAACTCCAACTCCAAGCCTCCTCTCTCACGATATCCTCATCTTTAATTGGCAGACCAAGCTTTACGTATTGGTGTGCATAAGAATCTGTGAATTGATGTTTTAATTAATTTGTGGCTTGCTATGTACGTTATTGTTATCTCTTAAGTTCAGAAAGCTGTATGGGATCCTACACAAAATAAAATAACATACATTATCTAAAAGAAACACAAAATCTCTCTCTCTCGCTAAGTTTCTCTCTTGCGCTGCCTCCCTCCCTCCCTCAATTCCGAATTTATAATTTCTCTTTTAACTTTTACACAAATTAATTCCCGTTTGGGATGTTACGATGCAGTGGAAGTATTTATTTTGGAAATCATCTATAGCTGAGTTCCACCACAACAAAAACAAAATCACAAAACAGATAGAGCAGGAAGTTGGACATTTCTCAATACCAGAAGCAAGGTAAAAGTTTTTTTCATGTTTTATTATATATGACCATCTCTATTTTGATTCGTCTATGAGAATATTATCTAATCAAATGAATTGATTACTTTATTTAATACTTTCATATATGACAATGCACAAACAATAACTATTGATGAAATTGGTGAAATATATACCAACTAACGATAATGGAAAGAGTAAATTATTACGATAATAAAGGATCTCCTAATTAACAATTGCATTCAATTATATATAGTTGTAAGTATTTCTATACAATCTCATATGATTAGTAAATATATTAATTCCAAATTTTGTCAACTGTACAGAGTGAAATTGATTATCTAAAAGAAACACAAAATCTATCTCTTAAAGGATATAATTTGAAATGATGCAAGATCTCTTTCTCCCTCCCTTCTGTTACTCTCAATTCTAAAATTTAGAATTTTGATATAAATAATTTAATTTCCTTTTATCTTTTACACCAATAAATTCCAGTTTTGCATTTTGTGATCCAGTGGAAGTTGTTATACCAGAGCTAGCTGCAATTAGGTGATTCTTGAAGAAGAGGCGAGTAGGCGACTAATCTCTTATAAGGTAATTTCTTTTTGTTGGCTTTAATCATTCCGTGTTTGTTATAACCTTCTCTATTTTAGGATCGTATGAGCATTTTATCTAACTGAATGAAGAGAAATTATCTATTTCCCCACCTACAATTCTCTGTTCGGTCCCTCAAGTCTATTTATTTTTAATTTATTTTTCTACACCCAGTTTTTATTATTTTTTATTTTTTTACTTTGTTCTTTTTCCCTCACAACAAAAGTTACTAGTGCAATCTTCATAAAGAGTTGATATGTCTAGTCTTTATAAAGACTTCATATCATATGTTAGTTATAAATACTTTTAATATGTTATATATAAGTACTTGTACACATAGGTATAAATATTTACATCTTTTAAATATCATCCATCTTTTATACATCATCATAGGAGGGTTTTTTTTTCCTCTGTTTAATCTGACTCATATTTCTGATGATCTGTGAGAAATCTTACGAATCTAAAACTACGAACGTCTTGTACTCGATCTTTTCTTTCAAATGAGATCCATATTGAAATATTTTTTTTGTTCTATTCGCTACCCTATTTTTTTTCTTCTTGATATGCTTTGTATAAAGACTTAACATGCTTGGTATAAATACTTGAGAGCTTAAGAATTCAGACTTATAAATATTTTAAGTATATGGTTTAAGAAGAATATATGTAAAAACACTTTATATGTTAAATATAAATACTTGATGTACTATTTGTAAATACTTGATATTTCTCTGGGCATGATGAAAACTTTAAAATTAAAGTACATGGATTCGAAACTTTGACCGCTTGACCACTTGATCTTGTAGCAAATGAATTCGAAACTTTCAAAATTTTGCATGTACATGCATCACTTATGAAGTACATGGATTTCAACAGTTCGGACTCGTCGTTTGATACCGATCAGATATATTTTTGAAGTTGTGCTCACCAAATCTTCTTGGTGAGCACATCATACCCTAACTTTTCTCACAAATGTTTATTTTTTCTGTCACCCACTTCATTTTGTTGTCGTGTGTCTACACTTGTAGTTTGGTACAAAATATTTTCTATTAAATTTGAAAAATCCTGGTTAATATATTGAAAATAAATCTGCTGCGACTCCAAATAATCGCAAGAACCCTGCAATTCCATTTCAGTCCCTTTATTTGCTTTGAGATTCGTGCATAAATAATAACTATCATTGAGATCCGTACATAGCAAAAAATGAAGAGACTGATATGAAATCACAGGGTTCCTGCAATTCTTTGGAATCGCAGCAGATTTGTTTCCTTGGGCTTCATTATCCGTTCACAATATTTTCTTTTATATTAGTGTTGTATTGGTTTGAAAGAATATTTACAAATTATTTAAAAGTTGAGAAAATCACGAATTTTTCATTTAATAAATAAATTCAAGTAGTGTGAGAAAAATAATTAATAAAGTAAATGCAATATTTGAATCAATTGTATGGATCAATTGGTACCACAATTGAATCTTTGAATGTATAAATATATCCTCTAATAAAGAAACACAATATTATCTCTAATATATGCTTATAATTATATTGTATACTTATGTGTATAACAAGGCTTAAGGGCTAAGTGACCCAATAACTGTCAAAATGAAGTGGTCCTTCCGGAGAGTAGCTTGGGTCGGATGTCCATCGGACTCAAACTGAATGCAATGGATTCCATAACCGTCCGTTTCGTTTTAAAATTCGAACGCATTTCTTTAATATACATGTATATGGATTTTAAAGCAGATCGGACATCCGACCCAAGATGCTCCCGTCCTTGCGAGTTAGAAAACATGCAGGCCACGTCTTCTAGCAGGATCGATAAAGTAGAGAAATAAAAAACAATCTCAATTTATCACTTTGATATCATATATAAAGTAGAGTTCTTTTATCCGCGACTTTGTTCCTCTTTCAAATGACAATTAGTTCACAAATCGATTAGAAAGTACTCGCTTATCTTATAATTAATTCATTTTCTTCTCTTGAAATAAATTTCTTTCGTTGAAAGACCAAATGTATTTTTCTCAAATATAAGTTTCAACGGTTTGAATTCGTTGTTTAAAGTCACCAAAATTATGTTTCGAGTGAGCTCACCAAAATTATGTTTAGTTCTTTCAGGTGAAAATAATAAAAAATAATAATTATTGAATAATTGAATACTTTCTAATCATTTTGACCAAACATATTAGTTTCAACAATTTTTTTATTATGCATGTTATAATTTATTTGTCCTCTAACCAGAATAGATAATTGTTTTTTCTTAGGTCCGATAAACCATAACAATGAGCAACCATGAAAAGAAAGCCAACATTAGTGCAGAGTTCGTCAGACCACTACTGAAACGTCTTAAACTAGCTAAGGCGCTAGAATTTGAGGATTTATTAGAATCATTAGACACACGTAGTAGATACTGCGTGAAGAGCCTTAGCATGTTTCCAGAAAACACAGAACTGAAACAGAGATTAGTGATTTACTGGTGGGATACAATTTTTATTTTGGGGAAGTTTGGTACTGGGAAATTTAACATGCTCTTTTCTAAATACATGGCTGCTGAAGGTCTCTTTTCTATATTGATAGACCAAAAGGTCCTCATACCAGTACACAGAGAGCAAAATAGCTCAATAGATCGCTTCACCGTCGAACCTACATTTCATAAGTGGTTGATCTCCAATAGTGAGTGGTGGTATGGTGACATTCATTCTGAGAAAATGGAAGAAGGCACTTGGCGCTTACTAAATGGAGGGCCTAAATATTTCAAGATACTATTAAATCTAGATCAGAGGTACCTTAATTCCAAGGACTTAATGGACATTAGCAGAAAGCATGATAACTTGGGGGTGGTTCAACTTGGTAGTTGGCGTTGCACAGAGACAGAGGTTCATAATAGATTTGAGGAAACTGGGTCTTTAGAAATAAAGTCAAAAGACCACATTGAGGTTGACCAAACTGATTTCTTAAAAAAGTTGGAGAAAAATGTGAGTTACCTTAGCCTGCGAGGCATTTCAGGAATAACCGAGCTTCCTGATTCAATTGGAAAACTACACCTCCTTAGGATATTAGACCTACGGGCTTGTCATAATTTGAAAAAATTACCACAGAAACCAAAGCCAAGGTCCTCGTTACAAAAAATAATAAGATGCGCATTTTTCGAAGAAAGTATGTGGTTCAACGTGTTGGAAGTTTTAGATATTTCAGATTGTTATCTGTTAGATCATATGCCAAAATGGGTATGTGAGCTCCATAATTTACAAGTTTTAAAGGGTTTTGTGGTCGGCAACTTGGGAAACAAAAATCAATCATGTCGGTTAGGTGATCTATCAAAACTAAGATTCCTTCGAAAGCTTAGCATTAGATTTACCAATGACATTTTGAGTCCTGAAGTTTTCCAAGGCTTTAATTTTCTAGACTACCTTAAGCTATTGACCATTACATGGGGAGAAAATAAGCACGAGGAGATACCAACCTACTCTTTACCAATCAATCTAGAAAAGTTGGATATGAGATGTTATCCAGAAGCTAATGCATCAAAGTGGAAGAACCCTGAAGAGCTAAAAAGATTGAAGAGATTATATATTAGAGGTGGAAACCTTACTAAAATTCCTTGCCATCATAATTGGAAAGTAGAGATACTACGCCTCAGGTTCTTGGAAAAGTTGGTTTATCCAACCAATTGGGAAGAGTTGAGGAGCTCATTTAAGAATTTAAAGTATGTGGAATATGTGGGATGTCGCAAGCCCATTAACTTCCCTGTCAAGGATGGGAGTACTTGGCATAATGAAGAATGAGCTCAGGTGATTCATGATAAATTTTAATGAAATTAATTTGTTCAAATTAATTATTTCAACTGTTAGTTTATTATTTATGTTTTAACGGAAAACACTAATGTGCAGGTCTCAACATGTGGATGAGAAGAATTTGTATGCCAGGTTTAGGTAGTGTTTCATATTATAATACAATATTACAACTTATTAATTTCTTTATCATCTAGCATTATATTATAGTTCATGGTATGGACTGTCTATGTATTACAGATTTCTTTATCATTCTTTTTTTTTTTTTTTTCAATTTTAGAGTTGTTGAAGTTGAAAGTTGTATTAGATGATTAATTTTAATGCAGTGAACTGAATTTGGTGCCGTGCATTTATTTTTTATTTGTTGCTATGAGTGAGGCTAAGATACTATGCACTGTGCGGATTGGTATGTATTATGAATTAATTATTTTCATTTTGAAAATTTTATCGGTTGATCCGAATTGTTAATTTTTTTTACATTTTTAGATAGATATAAACAATTATTGTACTTGCATGGTGTAGAATTTGTATATTAAGGGATTTTTTATCTATCTAAAAAAATATAAAACAGTACTAAACATATAAAATTCGGATTACAATGTATATTTTTTAAGAAGATTACATTGAACGGTTCGGATTCACTATTAGAATTTTCAAAACGAATATTTGAATAGGCTATGCATAGTATCATAACCTCATTTTTATTTTATTACTATGCTTTCTCCAACAGAGAAAAATTGACTTTAATAATTTGTGCATTTTTAAAACTACTGCTATCAGGAATTGTTTCCTTATTAAAATTTGGATTGCTCTTAAATTTTAGGTATTTTGCTCATTATGTACTGATTTTATATCTTTTAATTTTTTCCTCTATTTTTCGAAGTTTCATAGCCCAAAAGGATGAATCACAGAAGAAAAAATACAAAGAAACTGTCATTGGGTTATATTAAATAGGTTGTAAATTTATTGCACCATTAGTTCTAACAGATTATGATAGGGTGGGTTTTTTATTCGAATAAGCCATAGAATAAAATCTCATCCCATTATTATATAAGATCAAATATTCATGAATTATTTAATTTGTACTAATTAATTCAATTCCTTAAAGACCAAGAAAACTGGATCAAGTCCACTGTAGTGTAAAAATGAGATAAAATACTATTTTTAACTAGAGAGAGAGGTGACAGTAGGACTACAACACGGTTTGAATTTCATTTCCGTGTAATTTTGAGAAAGAGGAGCAGCAGTAATAAGTCACAAATGTTCATGTTTTGTAATATTATTTTGTTGTGTAGTTGTAGCATGATTAAAAAGACATATTTTTTTGGAATATACTGTGTATTTTTATTTGTTTTAATAAAGAACAAAATAATAATGAATATACACACACACACACACACACACACACACACACACACACACACACACACACACACATATATATATGAGTTTTAATAAAAAAAAACAATAAAATGGATAAATTTGTAAGTTTTATAATTTAAAAGAATAAATATAATATATGAATTTTAGAAGAAAAAATATGTTTATTTTGAAATTTTTGGTTATTATATGAATTTTTTTAAAATAATATGAAGATTTTTTCTTTCAAATTTCGAATCTATAATTTTTCTCGTCAGAAGACATTGGAATCAAATTTGCTGAAATTCTTGGGAATTTCAGGGACTCTGAAATTCAAAATCCAACCATCTAAGTTTCTTTATATAGGAATCTCAAAGCAGAGAGTTTTCTATGCATGAATCTCAAAACGAACATAACTCTCTATGCATGAATTTCAAAACATATAGAAAGTTGTATTAGGTGATTGGGATCATTTTAGGTTTCCTTATTATTTCGGTGGTCTCAAGCATGAGCCAAATAAATATTTTGACCTTCATCGGTACCTTAATTTTTCAGAGTGTCTTCTGAGTCTCTGATAGAATCCCCCTATGGTGTAATGTCTTGTAGGCTGAAGCGTTGGAAAATTACCCCTGCGCCAGCTAACGCCAGTGAGTCACCCCATTTTCCATCCGCACCGAGTTTGAGTAGAATGGTAAGATGTTGGTTAGATCCCTGACAAAGGAGGTGTTGCTATCATGTGTGAGGCACTGAGTAGCCGCACCAATCCCATGTAGCCTGCGTAAGGTTGTGGACCAAAGGCCGGCTTGATTTGTATCCAAAGACCAAAGCCACTTAGAAAGTAGAGCTTCATTTTGTCTTTCAAGGTCTATAATATCTAATCCCCCATTTACTCTGAGACTGCACACTATCTTCCAGTTTTCCAAGCAATTTATGCCTCTGCAGATATCATTTCCTTTTCATAAAAAATTTCTCCGCATTTTATCGAGATGCCAAATTATCCCCATCGGTATCTTTAAAGCCTGCATATAGTGTAGCGGCATTGCCGACAGCACGGCTTTTACCAACGTGACCCGACCTCCATAAGAGAGGAAGTTCGAAGTCCAACCCTCAATTCTGACCTGAACTGCTGATATCATTGGTTGGAAGTCCACCTTCCTCAGTTTTCGCACTGATAATGAAAGCCATATACAAGTTACAAGAATTCCTTTTCACGAGGAGAAAAACTACCCATCATATTTATTGAATTTAAATAAATTGCCATTGTTAGAGTTACATAGAAGAAAGAATTATGTTTCGTTAAAAAAAATAAACAATGTATTTGATAAGAATTCAGAGTAGGTCCAATGTCCATCCGACCTACTTTATTTCGATGGGTGAAATGACCATTCAATTGTATCAAGATCTGTGGTACATTAAAATTCGTGCAAATTTGTTTCAATTTCCGTGCACACTAATCTTAATTCTAATCGTACGGTGTTAGAGCTAATTGGACCTAAAAGTAGGTCCAATACCCATCGGACCTACTCCTATCTCATTTGATAGAAATAAAGGTTCTAAAGTTACTCGCCATCTTAATTGAATTATGTTTCGTTAAAAGAAAATAAACAATGTACTTGATAGAAATAATTTCCCTTTTAAATTAATTTGGTTATTTTACGTAACTTCAACTTTTATCCTTGTTTTGCTTCCTTTTTTTTTTTAGCAAATTCTGTTTTATAATTAACTTACATCGAATCTTGATTATTATTATTTTTAAATAGAAATAAATAACGGATTTCAAGGGAACAATCACCTTTCATGCTAAAAATTCCAAAAAAACACCTCAACACTCCGCAGAAATAGCTCTGAAAGTGACTTCCAACACCTCCACCGGCACTCGGTGGAGGTGTTTTCTGGAATTCCAATGTGAAAGATGCTTGTTCCCTTGAAATTCATTTTTTATTTCTATTTAAAAATAATAATAATCAAGATTCGATGTAAGTTAATTATATTTTATGGATAAATTCATTATATTTTATGGATAAATTAGTTAGAGAGACATTTAGGAGACCAGAAACAAAATCTTTACTCTTAAAAAATATCGGGAAAAGGAAGATGGCGCACTGTGTTGGCAGTGAAAAGATATATTAATCAGTGTAAGCTAAGAACATATCCGATTGCTGTTTTTAATCCTTATTGATCGTACATGTATTCTTCTAAAACATATGGCAATCCTTGATCTTGGTACTCATTTATTATTTTACTTGGGGGAATCAAATTGCCGATTATGACAACTTGGGTCCTTGAAGGAGATTTTTGGATATATTAGATAGTTACTTTTTTACTTAATTGGTTTTTTTTTTATCTTTCTTCTCATTAACTTGTTTAAATTTTAATAACTAACATATTTTATATGATCGGCTTGTCATTTGAAGACAACGATGGATCAAGAGTTGCAATTAGTTTCAGAAATGTGGAATTTGAGTGAACATTCTTGTGGTGTTCGACCTGGCGGACTAACCGGACTGAGTTGCGATTTAATCTCTGTGCGTGAAAGTGTAACATCACGCAAAATAATTATATGAGATTAATATCTGAAAATAAAGAACAAAATGTCTGAAAAAAAAAGGAGAAACGAAAGGAGAAAAAATCAGGAAAGAACAGGAGAAACGAAGAAAACTAAGAAAAAAAAATGTAAAATCAGGAAACAAAGGAGAAACGAAAGAGCAAAGAAAGAAACGAAAAAAAAAGAACAGAGAAATGATCTTCAATTTTAACTTGGTTTTTGCTATTCAATCATTGGCCGGTACTCTCTTTCAGAGGGCTTCACGGTTATTGGTAATCTCCTATATCTTTGGTTTATTAGCTATGAAATTTATTCTCAACTATTAAGAATTTGGTAGTTAGTGAAAATATAGAAAGCAAACCATATTCCTGGGGTGAATTGAAATATACAGAAATCTTGTTTAATTGTGTACATGAATTTCCTGAGATCTCTCATATATCATTTTTCTTTTAATTGGATTTGGACATGATATCTTAATTTGATTATGTTATTGTTATTATTTTCTCGGTTGTGATGGCTAAACTAAAATTTTGGGATGCAAAGGGTTTTTGTGATTGATTCAATTCCTGATCATTTTGGATGGCATAAACCTTAACTATACATTATTTTGTACTGAGCAACTTGCTTTGTACCGATTGTTTAGTTTCTTTCTAATACATTGCGAAGTGGGTTGGGGTGGTTGATGTGTTATGAAAATTGGTACTAAGTCTGTACTAATTTAGTTTGGATACCCATATACCTAATTAAATGTTCAGAAGCCCCTGAACGTAAAAGAAAAAAAGATAGGACGGATGTATTTTGCAATATTTGCAAATTAAATTGTCAGAGGGGTCATGTAAATACATATGATATGGTAAATTAAATTGTGAGAGGGGTCATGGAAAAGTGAATATTTGAACATATAAATGTTAAAGAAGAAATAAAATTCTGAATAAAAGAATAAGGAAATGGGAAGTTAGAATTGGATGTTTGGATGATGGATAATTGGACTGTTGGATTGAAATAAATGAGACTAGATCCGAATATAGACTATTAGACTGAAATTGAATTAAATATCTAATGAGTATATAAAATGGGTACTTCTATTATTTAAACATGTATTTGTGTGATACTAATGTGTGATATCAATATGTTCATTCAAAAAAATATTAGAATTTGTCTGATATAATGTAGCATCAAACAATCTCAAAATATATAAAGGGAAATAAATTAAATATGATAAAAGGAAGTCACTGAATAACATACGAGATTTAAATATTGAAATACACAAATTATTATGTTATATTTTATTGTTATAAATATATATTGATTAGAATATCATTATTCTGACATAGGCAAATTAACAGATAAGATTGACGATACAAAAGGTTCATGAAGAAAAGACTGCTAGTGACCTCGCATATTGCCCGACATTATCAGGTGCGAGGTTATTGGATTAGTCTAAGATTCATGACTAGGAATTAAATCGTAACTCGCTGTACATTTTGAATATTTGATTGACTGTATTGATTGAACTGTTGCATCATATGCATAGCCCAATATAATTGAAACTGAATTACAGGTAAGTCTATTGACTATCATGTTGATATTGTTTATCGATTGATTGATTCTTATTTCAAATGATTGATTGAGACCACAGTGACTGAATTGATTGAATATTGAATACTATAATCCTTGAACTTTCATATAGGGAAGAAAAATGATTAATATATCGTAAAGTCTAGCTAGCTACTAGACTTTACTCCAGGACCCTTATGCGCATATGGTGAATGGCCCCAACTGAACCCAATACCGGTTGGGTAGGGGATATTGAATAAATATAAATTGTGACTGTAAGATTAATGAACTGTGGTAACTGTCTTATCAATGATTTTCTTTCCGATAATGACAGTACTGTGATATTGATTTCGTATTGTTTCTGCTAACCGATTGTCAGGATAGTTAGAACTGTCTTATCATCGATTTTCTTTCTGATACTGAAGGCATTGAGATATTGATTCTATATTGTTTCTATTAACAAATTGTCAGAATGGATAGAACAGTATAAGCCCTAACACGATGGATACTTGTTATGGTATTTGTTAGTGTTACCAGACTAGAAATTGTAAAGGTAAGAAACCAAACATTACCAGACTTTATGGTTTTTAAGATTTAGACCCAAACCATTTATTCCGATAAGATTTATTGAGTTCTGATTTATCTATGTAATTGTTGTTGTTCTATTGGATACTGATATTGAGCATTTGTATTCGTCCTTTTAAAATGAACTGTTAATTTCTCGTGCGGTGATTTCATTCTGAATATGGATTTCCTTCGAATCCAATAATCTGAGTGGCAATCAGCACTGAGAAATAATTTACTTGACGAAGATTGAGAAAAGCTTTTGGGATTGTAATTGACAGCAGGGCCACCTAAAGATATGAGATTTGAGATTATTTTATCTGACATGGTGCAGAATATTCATCTAGCATCATCCACTATAAATGGTCAGATAATTATTGTAAAATAATTTGGGATGTGGTAAAAATAATGGATGCTATTGGCAATACATAAAAAGATTCGTGCATTGTGTTACGTAAATTTGAATGGAAAAATAGACGTGGTAAGTCTGTCGCACCTCCAGATCGGGGGTGTGACAGAAAGTGAAAGGGATTATACATCAACTCAGCCCAAGTAAGATTGTCGAGTGGAACAGAACACAGACATTCCACTGGTCCATCCACATTTTTTAAGCCAATGACATTATTGATTCATGGTTGTCTAAAAATGACAAGCTGACCACCTACAGATAAAGCATGTAAGTTACGGAAATTAAAGCAAGCATATCTCATAAAATGTTTATGTATGTTGTAAATTTTGTTCAATTATGAATATTTGAATGTTAAATTAATGTGGAATATAGTAATGATTTATGTTTGTTGAATGTTGAATGAATATGATTAATTTATGTATTACGTGATGTTAAATATCTAGTAAATTATGGATGTGTAATATTAATTCTATGTTGGATAACTAGCAAATATGGATGCTAGCCAATTATAAATCGAATTTAAAAAAAAATCTTACACAGTTCTAAATAAAAAAAAACTATGTATGATTTCCAAATTAGTACATGAATGCCTTATAGAATCCATGTGTATAAAAAAAGTGCTAACTCAAAGTTATTCCTACTTTTTGTTGGAACAACATAATAGCGCTATTTAGCATATTCCAAATAGCAATGAAAGTTGTTTGGATGGCCCTAATTTAGAATAGCACTACTATTATGAGAATAGTGCTATTCTTAGACAATCCAAACATAGCCCATGTGGTCAAATATTGCATTGAATTTGTTTTGGCACAAAATTAACTACATGCTTGCAAGGCGAGGCTTAGGGGTGTCAATTGCACTCTTTTACTCGTTTATCCGACCCGTATTGTATCCGATAAGACGGATGCGGGTAAGATTTTTTTTTATAAACTTATTGGATATGGGTATGGGTAAATATATTTTTTTATTATCTAAACGGGTAAGGGTACGGGTAAGCCTATTTCCTACCCGTTACCCGATCGGATAATTAAAAAAGAAAAATTATATATATTATATATATATCAATAGGCATTGAAAAGAGTACTTTAATTGGTTTACTTGCGCTTAGCATGATAAGAAATTTTTTTTTCAATTAAGTACTATGCATATGTCAAATGAATGTATATATTTTAATATTTTATTTAATATATAATAAAAATAATTATTATATTAGTATTACCTGTTATTTACCCGTTACCGTTTCGTTATCCGACAACCATAATGAGTAAGGGTAGGGTACGGATAAAATAATCTGTAGCGGATACAAGTAGGATACGAGTAAGAATAATTTGTAACGGGTACGAGTATGAAAATATTTTGACCCGACCCTTATCGTACATGTTGACACCCCTAGTGAGGCTAAAGAAATTTTAATATCTGAACTAAGGCTGAGGCAGCTCATCATGAACACCCTGATCTCAAGTAATTTTTTCCTTATATGTTTCAAGATTACAACAGTTGTGGACACGACAGGAGAGAATTCACATCCTCTCTCTTACTGCACAAGGGAATCTTTTACAATTAGTGAATCTGGACCATTCATTTTGACTTGGCACTAATCTCAAAGTCCAATAATACTGCTCTCTATTTCCTCCCAAATATCAAACCGGCTGAGATTTAATCTCAAACCGTAAAGTGAGGCCTTTCTCTGTAATAATAGAGAGGATACAGCTTTGTAACCTTTGTTTGTTTGGCAAGAAGAAAGAACAGCAAAAAGCAATCAGACGGGCAAATTCCCACTTAATAATTAATAGTTCTTCACACCTCCCACCTCTGTGTGGTTCCTCAAGTCTATTTTTTTAATTTATATTTCTACACCTGGGCTTTTTTTTTTACTTTGTTCTTTTGCCCACACAAAAAAAAATTACTAGCGCAATCTTTATAAATACTTGAGAGCTTAAATATGCAGGCTTACAAATATTTTAAGTATATGACTTAAGAAGAATATAAGAAAAAACACTTTATATGTTAGACATAAATACTTGATATACTATTTGTATATACTTGACAAAGGCATGACAAAAGGAATTAAAAGAGGACTATAGATGCCTCCACTAGCCGCTGGTTGATGCGCACAATTATGTTGGGTGAGTGGATTCCACTTTGATTTTGAAGGGGACAACTCGGGAGTAAAGGCACAATATTTTCTTTGTTTGATAAAGAAAGGACAAGTCCAGTTACCTATTAAAGCAGAGGTGATTGGTTTCTCCAATACTTGGTAATTCGGAGGAAATGAAGAACGCATCAATTGTAAAATTAGCTTTTTGGGAGAAAAGGATTTTGGTGGGTCACCGGAAGAAAGCAGGTAGAATACTCTAAACTAAATCAAGCTTACTTTCATTGAAATATTAATTGAAGAAAGCAGGTAGATCTCTCTCTCTCTCTCTCTCTCTCTCTCTCTCTGTAAGTTTCTCCCTTGCGCTGCCTCCCTCCCTCCTCAATTCTGAATTTATAATTTGATAGAAATAATTTTCCTCTTATTTTTTACACCAATAAATTTCAGTTTTGCATTTTGTGACGCAGTGAAAGTTGTTATACTAGAGCTAGCTGCAACTAGGTGATTCTTGAAGAAGAGGCGACTAATCTCTTATAAGGTAATTTCTTTTTGTTGGCTTTAATCATTCCGTGGTTGTTATAACCTTCTCTATTTAGGATCGTATGAGTATGAGTGTTTTATCTAATTAAATGAAGAGAAATTATCAATTTTTCCACCTACAATTCTTTGTTCAGTCCCTCAAGTTTTTTAATTTATATGTTTACTTTGCTCTTTTGCCCTCACAAAAAAAAAATTAAGCGAATTTCATAAAAGTGACAGAGTCTTAAAAGAAAGTAGTTAAAAACTTAAATATTATATATAAAACTGTACATAGGATAAATATTATATCAATTATATGGTTTGCATAGTTTTATTTGGGAATTGTGACTTGTGTCAAAAAACTATTTCTTCGGTGCCAAATAAAATTTGAAATTACTATCTTTATTCCTATATTTCGTCAATTTCAATTAATTAGAATCTTTTGAAATTTTAATATAATTTAGTTTTACATTTTATAGTTAACGATTGCAACCATAATGGTGCGAAAAGAGTAAACTTACTAATTAAAAATTATTGATTACATCCCTACAATTAATATTATAATTACTTTGAATTGCAATAAACAAGTTCTTAGGCCATAGCTACTTTTAAAAGCAGAGGGGTGTTATGATGGACAATCAAAAATTGAAGAAACAAGATAAAATTACATCTCAAAAATATGTTTTGTATAACATTAATTACAAATTACTTTTAAATAAATTTATAATAAGCACAGTCTTTAAGAACATGGAAATTTTCTTAATATAGAGAAAATTTTATTTCAATAATACTGCAGCCTAACAAAAATAAAAACACAACATAAAAAATAATAAAAAATTCAACAAGTTTATTAGTGTCTATTTGAAATGTTGAAGCTTGCTTGGATAGCCCAAGGAACAAAAAGTTTGCATCCCATCTCATCGGAAACTGTAGAAATTCTACCCCAATATTGAAAATATTCCCATGTCGATTTGACATATTTTGTTAATTCATGGAAATTGGAAGAGACCCGATCGATTTTCTTGTCAACTCATTATTATCTGTTACATCTTATTAATTTTGTTTTTTATTAACATGACAAGTGCTTCCTTTGATTTATTTATATTATTTAATTTTGATTTTTTTCAACATCACTTTTACTATTTTCAACACCATTAATTCTTTATTTTTCCATGACACCTTTTATTTTTATAATTTTGTACTTTAATTTTCTATATATTATCATATTTTAATTATTAGAATTTATCAATAAGTATGATTGATGAAAGTCTATTAAAAAGAAAACTATATTTTTCTATGAATAACATTATTATTATTGACAAAAGTCATTTAAAAATATATTTTTTTTATTAATAACCCTCATATTAAAATTTTCCACAACTATCAACCGGACAATAATTTTAGCACTTTTTTGTTCATTCGTGTGCATACTCATGAGTATGTATTTCAAACTTGTAAAATCTCACCTCGCACAATTCCGTAACTCATGAGCATGTTGTGAGCATTGTACGTTATTGTTAAATGAGGGATCAAGTTACAACAAATTTGAGTTACAACAAAGTTAAAACAACAGTTTTTTCATTTTCAACGTCCAAATCGTCGATCCAAACTGTTCAACATGATTATTTAAATAAAATGTGCTTCCAGATAAAATTTTATATTTTTTT
The DNA here is from genome assembly GCA_024447655.1 of Carex scoparia. Taxonomy (NCBI): domain Eukaryota; kingdom Viridiplantae; phylum Streptophyta; class Magnoliopsida; order Poales; family Cyperaceae; genus Carex; species Carex scoparia. Next base: position 5,547,317 of record JAJHPE010000015.1, read on the forward strand.
GAATTTTTTTTACTATTTATTAAGATGGGTGCAAAATTGAATGGTCAGAATTTGACAAGTTGTAAAATACTTAATAAATAGAAAAAAATTAAAAAAATATATAAAATTTGATCTGGAAGCACATTTTATTTAGATAATCATGTTGAACAGTTTGAATCGACGATTTGGACTTTGAAAATAAAGAAAATCGTCATTGTAACTTTGTTGTAACTTGATTCCTCCTCTTGTTAAATATTAAGTTGAGAAAGCTATATATATGGAATCCTACACAAAACAAACAAACACAGATTCTCTAAAAGAAACATAAAATCTATCTCTTTAAAAGGATATATAATTTGAAATGGTGCAAGATCTCTTTCTCCCTCCCTTCTGTTACTCTCAATTCTAAAATTTTGAATTTTGATAGTAATAATTTTTCTTTTGTCTTTTACCCCAATAAATTTCAGTTTTGCATTTTGTGACGCGGTGGAATTAAGTTGTTATTATACTAGAGCTAACTACAACTAGGAGGTTCTTGAAGAAGAGGCGACTAATCTCTTATAAGGTAATTTCTTTTTGTTGACTTTAATCATTCCGTGTTTATTATAACATTCTCTATTTAGGATCGTATGAGCGTTTTATCTAACTGACTGAAGAGAAATTATCTATTTCCCCACCTACAATTCTCTGTGTGGTTCCTCAAGTCAATTTTTTTAATTTATATTTCTACACCTGGGCTTTTTTTTTTACTTTGTTCTTTTGCCCACACAAAAAAAATTACTAGGGCAATCTTTATAAATATTTACATCACAAAAATAAAAATTATTCATTTCTTTCCCTCATCACCCATCCATCTTTACACATCATCATAGGAGGGTTTTTTTTTTTTCCCTCAGTTTAATCTCGCTCATATTTCAAATGATCTGTGATAAATCTTGCAAATCTAAAACTACGGACGTCTTGTACTCGATCTTTTTTTTCAAATGAGATCCATATTGAAATATATTTTTTTGTTCTATTCTCTACCCTATTTTTTTTCTTCTCGATATGCTATATATAACGACTTAACATGCTTGGTACGTATAAATACTTGAGAGCTTAAATATGCAAGCTTAAAAATATTTTAAATATATGACTTAAGAAGAATATAGGAAAAAACACTTTATATGTTAGACATAAATACTTGATATAATATTTGTACATACTTGATATTTCTCTCTGGAACATGGTGAAAACTTTAAAATTAAGGTGTTTGGTTCTAGCAATGTTTGCAAAATGCTCCATGTATGTATACTCTCTTCTCTCTCTCTAACAAACACACACACACACACAAATAACGTACATCTTAAATTTTTGCAAATTTTTAAAAATACCTAGAAAATTTACTTTTTTTTTTTTTTTTTTTTTTTTTTTTTTTAAAAAATTTTTTTTTTTTTTTTTTTTTTTTTTTTTTTTTTTTTTTTTTTTTTTAAAAAAAAAATTTTAAAAGTTATTTAATATATAAAGACATAAAAATAAAATAGGAAAATGACAACATGCAAATCATTTATCTGAGATTAAAAAAAATCAAAATAAGAAAGATAAAATTAGCTAAATATTTTGCTAAATATTTTCAAAGTAGCAAATTGATTTTTGAAGTTAGAAAAATTCAAAATAAAAAATAATTATTTATTGGTGTTTGTTAATTATTGTAATTTTCATAAAATCAAATCGTGAAGATTCATATTATGGTGTATTTTATAGATTTTTTTTTTTATATAATATTTTTTAAGTAAATGATGTTTAGTCGGTTAGTCCCCTCCATACTCAAAATTGAGTTCCGCTGTCTACTAGGATTCGTGGTGGTTCTGTGCTACAGTAAATGAGAAGTTCAAGCGGTTGGGCATTTTTTTTTTTAAAAAAACTTTTTTTTTTTTCATCAGCTAGTATATTGACTTGACATCTTGAATCTTGAATTTTGGGCTAATTTTTATATGAGTTTTTTCAAACTTTTCTTATTATATTTATTTAAAGTTAAAAGAAAAGTATATAATCGTTACTTGCAGCTGGAAGAATTTAAGATTGGATTAAAGTTCTCTATACTAAATTTTGCAGCTTCTATTATTTTCTTGGGGTTGATCTTAATTCACATCCAAATGTTAGCAGGGCCTCGATGAAAATTCATACCATCACATATTGGGATCTTTAACACATCTTGGTTTCGAGGTACCTTAATTAAGTTATTTAATTTTGTTGATTGAATTCATAACCTCTGCATTAATTAACTCAAAAGAGCATATCTTTTGAGTTAATGCAACTGAATGTCCGATCTGCTTTAAGATTCATACGGATAATATTGAAAGACTTCCTGCATGCTTTATAGGCAGAAACTGAATTGACTCTGTTTAAAATTATATAATTAATAAGATGCATTAACTCAAAAGTTGCGGTGTCTCGATCGTTGCTTTAATTTCTACTAGTCGGTGAATAATTAATTATGACACTTAATAGTTCGGTTACGATAACCTTAACTAACCAAGCTTTATATAACAAAGCTTAAGGCCTAAGTTACCCAATAATTAAGGCTCGAAACATTGCGGTCCTTGCAAGTAAATGACTCGCAGGCCACGTCTTACAATTGGATAAAGTAGGCAAATAAAAAAAAAAATTCTTTATTATGATATTATTTAAAATTAAGTGAGACGGGCTATAGTGTATTTTGATCTATATTGATTACAATTTATATTTTTATTTTCAAAATCTAAATAATCATATTATTTTTAGTATATACTAAAAGTTGACTATCTACCAACTAACAATTACATAGAGAAAATCCAAGCCTTTTTAAATATTATTAATATATTTTGTGACGAAGATCTAAAAAAGAATTAATACACTTAGACAAAACAAATATTGTCGATGTCAATATCCGACCTTAGACAAAACAAAATTTTGGAGTACATGTTGACTTTGTTTCTTTTAACAAATATTTTTTTTTCTATTAAATCTGAAAAATCCTGGTTAATATATTGAGCTTCATTATCCGTTCACAATATTTTTTTATATTAGTGTTGTATTGGTTTGATATCCGTTCACAAAATGTAGGATAAAGTAGAAAAAGAAAAAATCTCTATTTATCACTTCAAAATCATATAAAATAGAGTTCCTCTTTCAAATGGCAATTAGTTCACAAATTGATTAGAAAGTACTAGCTTATCCAATAATTAATTCCTTTTCTTCTCTTTTGTTGAAAGACTAAATATATTTTTCTCAAATATAAGTTTCAACAGTTTGGATTCATTGTTTGAAGTCATTCCGATAGTTTTTGGATTAAGCTCACCAAAATTATGTTTAGTATTTCAACGCAAGAAATTTCTTTCAGATAAAGATAATAAAAAAAAAATTATTGGATAAGTGAGTACTTTTTAATCTCTTTGACCAAACATATTAATTTCAACATTTTTTTATTATGCATGTTATAATTTATTTGTCCTCTAACCAAGATGGGAATAATCGTTGTTTCTTAGGTCTGATAAACCATAACAATGAGCAACCATCAAATGAAAGCCGACAACCAGCAAAAGAAAGCCGACATTAGTGCAGAGTTCGTCAGACCACTACTGAAACGCCTTAAACTAGCTAAGGAGAGAGTTCCTGAGAACTCAGAAATAGAGAAATTCATCAATGAAATTAGCCCGGAGGTTGAAAAGACTAAAGATTTTCTTAATTGTAGAGAAAAATTGGACAGGGAGCTAGTTGGTTATCTTGGAAAGATAGAAAGGAAAATTGATCCCTGGATTGATCAGAAACCTTGTGAGAAGGCATCTGATTTGCCTAAGAAAGACACCATAATTGAAGTGGGGGAATCGTCAAATACAAGTTATCAAATGGATGAAGAGGTCTCCAAGGTTCAAGAATTTGAGAATTTATTAGAATCAGTTAGACAGATGGCGACCATACTGCGTGAAGAGCCTTAGCATGTTTCCAGAAAACACAGAACTAAAGAAGAGTTTAGTGATTTACTGGTGGAGGGCAATTTCTTTTCCGAGGTTGTTGAATGATGATTTGGAAACATATATCTTTACTAGTTTGATAGACAAAAAGGTCCTCATACCAGTACATAGAGAGCAAAATAAAGCAATAGATCGCTTCACCATCGAACCTACATTTTATAAGTGGTTGATCTCCAATAGTGAGAGGCGGTATGGTGACATTCATTCTGAGAAAAGGGAAGAAGGCGCTTGGCGCTTATTAATTGGAGAAGGGCCTAGATATTTCGGGATACTATTAAATCTAGACCAGAGGTACCTTAATTCCAAGGACTTAATGGACATTAGCAGCAAGCATGATAACTTGGAGGTGGTTCAACTTGGTAGTTGGCGTTGCACAGAGACAGAGGTTCACAATAGATTTGAGGAAACTAGGTCTGAAGAAACAAAGTCAAAAGACCACATTGAGGTTGACCAAACTGATTTCTTAAAAAAGTTGGGAAAAAACGTGGGGTACCTTAGCCTGCGAGGCATTTCAGGAATAACCGAGCTTCCTGAATCAATTGGAAAACTACCCCTTATGATATTAGACCTACGGGCTTGTCATAATTTGGAAAAATTACCACATAAACCAAAACCAAGGTCCTCGTTACAAAAATTAATAAGATGCGGATTTGTCAAAGAAAGCATGTGGTTTAACATATTGTTAGTTTTAGATATTTCAGGGTGTTATCTGTTAGATTATATGCCAAAATGGGTTTGTGAGCTCCATTATTTACAAGTTTTAAAGGGTTTTGTTGTCGGCAGCTTGGGAAACAAAAACGAATCCTGTCGGTTAGGTGATCTATCAGAACTAAGATTCCTTCGAAAGCTCAGCATTAGATTTACCAATGACATTTTGAGTCCTGATGTTTTCCAAGGCTTTAATTATCTACACCGCCTTTCGGTATTGACCATTACATGGGGAGAAAATAAGCACAGAGAGATACCAACCTACTCTTTACCAAAGAATCTAGAAAAATTGGATATGAGACGCTATCCAGAAGCTGATGCATCAAAGTGGGAGAACCTTGAACAGCTAAAAGAGTTGAAGAGATTATATATTAGAGGTGGAAGCCTTACTAAAATTCCTTGCCATGATAATTGGAAAGTGGAGATACTACGCCTCAGGTTCTTGAAAAAGTTGGTTCATCCAACCAACTGGGAAGAGTTGAGGAGCTCATTTCGGAATTTAAAGTACGTGGAATATGTGGAATGTCCCAAGCCCATTAACTTCCCCAACAAGAATGGGAGTACTTGGCGTAATGAAGAATGAGCTCAGGTGATTAATGATAAATTTTAATGAGATTAATTTGTATAAATTAATTATTTCAAATGTTAGTTTATTATTTTAATGGAAAACATTAATATGCAGGTCTCAACATGTGGATGAGAAGAAATTGTATGTCGGATTTAGGTATTGTTTCATATTATAATATAATATTACAACTTATTAATTTCTTTATCATCTATCATTATATTATAGTTCATTGTATGGACTGTCTATGTATTACTGATTTCTTTATCATTCTTTTTTTGTTTTCAATTTTGGGGTTGTTGAAGTTGAAAGTTGTATTAGATGATTAATTTTAATGGTTGATCTGAATTGTTAAATTTTGTTTACATTTTTAGATAGATATAAACAATTACTGTTTTTGCATGGTATAGAATTTGTATATTGAGGGATTTTTTATCTATCAAAAAAATATAAAACAGTATTAAACATATAAAATTCGGATTACAATGTATATTTTTTAAGAAGATCACATTAAACGGTTTGGATTTACTATTAGAATTTTCAAAACAAATATTTGAATAAGCTATGCATAGTGTCATAACCTCATTTTTATTTTATTACTATGCTTTCTCCAACAGAGAAAAATTGACTTTAATAATTTGTGCATTTTTAAAACTACTGCTATCAGGAATTGTTTCCTTATTAAAATTTTGATTACTCTTAAATTTTAGGTATTTTGCTCATTATGTACTGATTTTATTTCTTTTATTTTTTTTTCTCTATTTTTCGAAGTTGCATAGCCCAAAAGGATGAATCACAGAAGAAAAAATAAAAAAGAAAATGCCTTTGGGTTGTATTAAATTATTTATTGCACATTTTTATTAATTGCACCATTAGTTCTAACAGATTATGATAGGGTGGGTTTTTTATTCGAATAAGACAGAGAATAAAATCCCATCCCATTATTATATAAGATCAAATCATGAATTATTTAATTTGTACTAAACTACTAATTAATTCAATTCATTAAAGACCAAGAAAACTCGGATCCCCTGTTAACTTTTCCTGTGCGGGGATTCCTCCTGCTGTTCTCTTTACTGCATAGTTTATTGACAAACGAATAGTTCGGATTCAGTTCGGTGGGGTCAAAAATTCGTAATTTGAGTATAATTCGGGAATTATTCAGTATAACGAGGAAGCAAAAATAAAAACCCCAAAAATATAAAAAATCACGTTTTTCTCACGAATAATTCGTGATTCGCATTTAATTTGGGAATAATAATTATACATTTTTTTACATTTTAAACGGAGTTTGGTTCGGAAACCTAAAAAGTGAATACAACATGAATTATTCGCAAATTAAATGCATATATTGTCACTATGCTGCATAGTATAGCAAGGTTATGTACAGTACAACTAGGGTGTTAAGTTCAACAAGTCTCTTGGTTAACTCAAGTCTAAAACCCATTGAATCGGTTTCAAACGATGGATTCGAACCATTGAAATCTGCTTATGAGTGATGTGTCTACATGTGAAAATCTTTAACTTTCAAATTAATTTAGTACAAAATTAAAAAGTTGATAAATTAATTTTAATGCATTCATTTTTTGAATGTTTTTTTACCACTTGACTCTATGCAAAATTAATTACAAAATTTAATTTTTTGCATGTAGACACATCACTCATAAGGTAGACGGGTTTCAACGGTTCAGATTCATTGTTTGAAGCCGATTTGGATTTTAGACTTGAGTTCACAAAGGGACCTGGTGAACTTAAGAACACCTTATTTCTACTCGGGTTGATTTCAAATGAAGAATCCAAATTATTGAAACCGGTCTATCTTACGAGTGATGCATCTACATGATAAAAAGTTTAATTTTCGAATAAATTTAGTATAAAATCAAGTGGTCAAAATTATAATGTTTATAAATTAATTTTAATACGTTCATTTTTTAACCAATTGACTCTATACAACATTAATTTTAAATTTTAAATTTTTTGTATGTAGACGCATCACTCATAATGAGATTGGTTTCAATAGTTTGAAATTTTGGATTCATCGTTTTGAAGCCAATCATATAGATTTTAGACTTAAGTTCACAAATGAGCTTGGTGAACATATGAAGACCCTAGTTCTACTCTAATTATGCATAGTAAATTGAGATATGGATACGCAGTCGGCGATTTGGGGTCTGTGTATGTATATTCACTTGACCATTCGTCCTTGTTTTTTTGTTGTGAATATTTCTTTGCTACCTTATTCATTGTGGTTTATCATTCTCTTTATTCTTTCATTTTAGTTGCTAAATGCTAAATTTATTCTTGCGTTTTCTTTTCAAATCATTAGTGTTACTTAATTGATAGAAAGAAAGATTCATTTGGATTAACTACACCTTGCAGCTTTAATTCATATTATTGTTATTAGATACACGAAAAAAATTACATTATCACATAGTACACCGTTTATAGAATGGCATTTTTTTTTTTGAAAGAAGTGGTTGTACACCGATTACCACATAGTACGCGCTTATAGAATGGGCCGAAGAAAGAGTCTGTTGTGGGCTGAATCTGCATTAAACAGATATCAAAATTTAGTTTAAAACTAAATATGCATTAATCGGAGAAGATAATTCACGAATACCAATTCCAATATAGATACGAATTATTGGATAATTAAATCATCTAAATTTTAAGATACAATAATAATTAACAAAATTTAAATATAAAAATAATTGAATAATTAAATATGTGTATCCTCGTGCTTCATTCGAAATTTGTGGTATCACAGCAGGTCAATAAGCAACCGACATAGAAAGCTATACCAAATTAATCTTGCATAATATATATTCCTCAAAAGCAGCGGCACATGCACGCATGATCCTAATTTCATGCCATATGTTAGAATAAAATAGGTTTAGTTGAGACAGACTTTGTCCTACATATTTCTTAAAATTATTAATAAAATCATTCCTAAAATCATATATTAGCTAGGTTGTAGATATCAAAAGTGGGCTTGACCCTAGAATTGAGCATATTCAGTGAATATATAATAGAAATCTATTTACTGAACACGGACTATTCTATTGGTATGTTTAATAACCTCCGGTGGGACTTTCAAAGCCTGTATAAAGTGTAAAGGCATTGCCGACAGAACTAATATGTACTGTTCTAATTTTGACACTAGCTAACTGTTACAACTCCATTAAAAAATTTATACTCCTTTGGCTTCTGTGTAAATATATAATAGAAATCTTTCTTTCACTGTTTTTAAGATAAATGGAAAAGAATAGTACACTAAAAAATTAATTTTATAATTTTTCTTTTCGTTTTCAATGAACGGGTTGCTAATTAATAATTATCAATTTGGAATTCAGGCTTTAATTTGTAGACTTCTCATTATGTGGAAAGCAGACTGCTGTATCATTATTCATTAATATAATTTTAACTAACTATTACATTGTTACTGTTTCGGACACTAACGATATAATTGAATAAAATTTAAAATTATGATCGTTATATATAGCTGGCCCCTAAAGCCAACTATATACGACATTTACTATATATAGTCATTTAGCTGCTATGGTGATATGATATATATTTTTATTTAATCAAGCTTGACTTGATTTATAACAAAGTTTAAATTACCAATTAAACTCTAACCCCAATTTTCTATATTTGTACAATTTCTTTGTTGCACCTTGCATGTTTCGTCTCTGTCATTGTCGATCACACGCATGTTGAAAATTAGAGTGAGACTATGATACTATGCATGCACATAGTACATATTAGTTCATGCTATTAATTAATATATTTATTTTAAAATTCAGACAATTAATTTGAACCATTCAACGGTTAGTGCTATCCAAAGATGGCTGAGTAAACCCAAGATTTTAAATGTTTTTAAACCGGTACCTAGAAAATTTACTTAATTTTTTATTATATATGTTTCAGCCCTAGCTCTATGATAATACAAAAAATATAGAGGGTTAATTTATATATAAAAGTAATATTAACTCCACTTGCTTTGGTAGGTTGGTTATCGAACTTATCAAATCACGTGATCTAGTAAATAAAAACAACTCACTTGAAAAGTTGTTTAATATAGAAAGGTACAAAATAAAATAGAAAAATGACAACATGCAAATCACGGTTACCGAAAAAAGAAAAAAGTTCTTGTAATTTTAGATGAGCGAAAAAAGAAGTTATAATAGAAAGCAAAGAAAAAGATAGTGATGGATTAAAAAGCAACAAATTAGTTTCTGAGGTTAGAAAAAATAAGAAAGATAAAATTATTCACTCCATTTGACATTTTGATATTTTTGATAGTAGACCGTCCACGGGGCGGTTTGGTCTGAATAGTAGACCGCCCACAGGGCGGTTTGGTTAATTTTGATATTTTTTAGTAAACCTGGTTAGTAGTATTAATTTTTATTTATTTATGGTTATGTAAAAAAATAGCGAAAGAAAGTGTCACCAACTCACCATCTGACAGCAGAGAAGATATTAATTCAGGATTTATGTTCCCCCTACACCACAGTGGCAAATAAATAGTTTGGATTCGGTTCAGAGGGATCAAAATTCATGATTAAAAAATAATTCAGATATAATTTAAAAATGATTTAGTACCATGAGAGAGCAAAAAATAAAAAAACCAAAAAAAATATTTTTTCTTTTTTCTGTTTTATTCATGTATAATTCGTGATATGCGTTTTATTCGCGAATAATACATACTATGCACTTTTTTTTTGCATTTTATTCGGTGTTCGGTTCGAAAACGTCAAAAAAGCGAATAAAACTTGAATTTCTCACGAACCATGTTATTATACCGTACACAGAGATTCCTTGATGGAGTAATAGTGCTAAGAATTCGTCTTACCTAGTAACATAACAATTTTTTTTTAAATCTGGACCATTTAATCAAAATCTGCATGACTATTAAATTGGTCTCGTGCATTCTAAGTCAATTTAGATTGGCTCGGAACTTTATCAGACAGCTGTGATCTAAAGAAAAAAAATTATGTTACCTCATAGAATATTGATTCATAGTGTGGATGGCATGTGCTCTCTAGAGTCCAGACTCCAGACTATAGTGACAAATGAATTATTCAGGTTTGGCTTAGAGGGATAAAAAATTCGTGATTCGAAACAATTCAGGTATAATTTGAGAATTATTTGGAATTATCTGGACTGCAGATCTCTGCCCACAAGGGAGTAAAAACAAAAAAGTTCTCGAATAATTCGGAAAATTCGGAAAAAATCGTAATATTTGTGACCTACACGCGAATAATTCAATCAATAGTTGGTTAACCGAATAATTCGTCGTTCGACTTTCCATCACCACAAAGACTTTTATTTTCATAAATTCGCGAATTAAACATGAATCCTGTGATTATGCTCCATACCATAGTCACCAAATTTGCGTTTTATTAGCGAATAATTGACAAATAAAACTTTTTTTTTATACATTTCCAAACTGAACAATGAATAAAACATATTTTATGAATTATTCACGAATAAAATGTATGTTACAAATTATTGACGAATAAAACGTTTTTTTACCAATTATTTGTGAAAAAATGCAGAATTCTTTCAATTATTTTTATTTTATTTTTGAATTTTTTTTTTGCTCACTTATGAAACTGAATTATTTTCGAATTATACTCAAATTATTTTTGAATCATAAATTTTTTATCCCACCAAATCAAACCGAATAATTAATTTATTAGTATGCTTCAGAGTCCAGAGCAATCAAAATGACTATCTACACTTTTATGCATGTGTGCATTGTAGAGAATCTGGACTACTCTTACTTCCAATCACGCCGGCCCTAATTTCCAGTTGACCACATAATTATGGCTTTTAAAGCGATGTTAGTTTAAATATTGAGTGTGGATCTAGTCGGTCTCCATACGAAATTATTCTCCAAAACACATATACTACTAGATCTACGCTAATTAATTTATATATAAAAGTAATATTCACTCCACTTGCTTTGGTAGTTTGGTTATCGAACTTATCAAATCACGTGATCTAGTAAATAAAAACAACTCACTTGAAAAGTTGTTTAATAAAGAAATATACAAAATAAAATAGAAAAATGACAACATGCAAATCACGGTTACCGAAAATTATTGAGTGTGGATCTTGTCGGTCTTCATTCGCAATTATCCTCCAAAACATTTATATATAGATACATAGAGTTTGGTTAAGCTCAAAACGTTTGTTCCTAGTTTCAGGAACAAACAATTCAGTTCTCCGATTTTTAAAATCCAAACGGTCGATCCAAACAGATAAATGTTTAATCTATATTAAAATGTGCTTGGAAATCAAATGTTACATTTTTTGAAACTTTTTTACTATTTATTAAAATTGTTTGAAAATCGCTGTTTTTATTAAAATTCTGCAACATTGAAAAATAGCGATTTTCAAACCATCTTAATAAATAGTAAAAAAGTTTCAAAAAATATAAAATTTGGTCTCCAAGCACATTTTAATATAGATTAAACATTTGTCCGTTTGAATCGACTGTTTGGACTTTGAAAGTCAGAAAACCGAACCGTTTATTCCTGAAATTAGAAACAAATATTTTGAGCTTAGCCAACCTCTATATATATATCTCTATATATATGTATATACACACACTAGATCTGCGCTAATTAATTTGGATCTAGTCTTCATCGACCCTCACTTAACTTTCACTTGTTATTATTTCCTGTTCCTACGACACCATCTCAGATCGAGTTTTCTTCTCTACTTGCCCTAGCTTCCAATCCTCTCGATATTTAGCCAAAAGGTAACAAAAAATTAAGAAGAAAAAGAAAAAGGACCAGAAAAGACGCGCAGCAACACCGTACCTGGTGCTGTTGAAGGGCTGGGCTAGTTTACTCTTTTGTTTTTTCGAGTGGGTAATTCCATTTTATTTATATTCATTTGCATTTTCAAGTAAATTAAAAAAATTGTGCTCCATTAAAAAAAAAAAATTCCAGAAATGCTCTCAATTTTTTATTTTTTTTAGATAATGTATATATGTATTGAATCATAGCGGTAATGAATGGCAGGAAATTCACCATGTGCTTCATGTAAATTACTAAGATGGATAAGGTGTTTGGTTCTAGCAATGTTTGCAAAATACTCCATGTATGTATACTCTCTGTCTCTCTCTCTCTGTCTAACAAACACAAACACAAACACACACACAAATCGTACAATTATTGTTTCTGGATCTAGTCTGGGCGGAAGGTAGTAGGAGCTAGAGGTGCATGGCTGATTAAACCTCAAGATTTTCAATTTTTTTAAAACGGTACCTAGAAAATTTACTTAATTTTTTATTTTATATGCCTCAGTCTCCTGTGATAATACAAAAAAATGTAGAGGGTTTATACATAAATTAATGTTTACTTTATTTGCTTTCGTAGTTTGGTTTTTGAACTTATCAGATCACGTGACCGAATAAATAAAAACATCTCATTTGAAAAGTTATTTAATATAGAAAGACACAAAATAAAATAGGAAAATGACAACATGCAAATCACGGTTACCGAAAATAGGACAAGTTATTGTAATTTTAGAAGAGCGAAAAAACAAGTTATAAGAATAGAAAGCAAAAAAAAAAGTAGTGATGGAATTAAAAACAACAAATTAGTTTCTGAGATTAAAAAAATTCAAAATAAGAAAGATAAAATTAGCACTCCCGTTGATGATTTTGCTAAATATTTTCAAAGTAGCAAATTGATTTTTGAAGTAAGAAAAATTCAAAATTCAAAATTCAAAATAATTATTTATTGGTGTTTGTTAATTATTGTAATTTTTATAAAATCAAATAGTGAAGATTCATATTTGTATTTTATAGATTTTGTTTTTTATTATAATATTTCTTAAGTAAATGATGTTTAGTCGGTTAGTCCCCTCCATACTCAAAGTTGAGTTCCGCTGTCTGTCAAGATTCGCGGTGGTTCTGTGCTACGGTAAATGAGAAATTCAAGCGGTTGGGCATTTTTTTTTTTTTTAAAACTTTTCATCAGCTAGTACATTGACTTGACATCTTGAATCTTGAATTTTGGGCTAATTTTCATATGAGTTTTTTCAAACTTTTCTTATTATATTTTTTTTAAGTTAGAAGAAAAGTATATATATAATCGTTACTTGCAGCTAGGGCTGCACAAAAAATTCGTAGTTCGTAATTCGATTCGAGTTTGATTCGAAAAAATTTGAAAAAAATTCGATTCAAAATTGAATTCGATTCGAAATTAATTCAAATCGAATTAATTAGAACCAAATTCGAATATGCTCAGATTCGTTCGAATAGGTTCGAAATAGGTTCGAATTAATATACGCGAGTGGTGACTGAAGGTTCAGAATTATTTTTTTAATATTTTTTTCTCTCCTTTGTCCGCGTGGACCGCGTCTCTTCTTTCTCTCCTTTCTCTCTCTCCTTTCTTTGCGTCTCTTCTTTCTCTCCTTCTCTTCTTTCTCTCCTCTCTCTGTCTCTTATTTCTCTCCTTTTTCTCCTTTCTCCGTCTCTGACTCCCTTCATTCTTCTTTCTCTCTTCTCTCTTCTCTCTTCAGTCCTTTCTCTCCTTTAGCCCGCCTCCTCGCTCTCCTCCTCCGCTCCTCCGCTCTCTTCTCCGCTCCGTCTCCTCCGCTTTTTCGACAACCTATCTCCGGCCGTCATCCGCTCTCAGTCAGTTTGAAACTTCGAATTATTAACGAACCAAATCGAATTAGTTCGAATTAAACCGAATCAAATTCGAACTCAACATATTAGTTCGAAATTCAGTTTCGATTTCGAACCAATTCGATTCGAAAGTTAACGAATTCGAAGTCGAACTTGGGTAAATTCGATTTGGTTCGGTTCGTTTGCAGCCCTACTTGCAGCTGGAAGAATTTGAAATTGGATTAAAGTTCTCTATACTAAATTTTGCAGATATGACTGTTGTGATCGAGCTTCCATTCTTTTCTTGGGGTTGATCTTAATTCATATCCAAATGTTAGCAGGGACTCGATGAAAATTCATACCATCACATATTGGGATCTTTAACACATCTCGGTTTCGAGGTACCTTAATTAATTAAGTTATTTAATTTCGCTGATTGAATTCGTATCCTCTGCATTAATTAACTCAAAAGAGAGTCCTTTAGTTAATGCATCTGGATGTCCGATCTATCATGCTTTATAGGCAGAAGCTAAATTTTCTGTTACCCACTTCATTTTGTTCTGTATCTAAACTTGTAGTTTGGTACAAAATGTTTTCTATTAAATCTGAAAAATCCTGGTTAATATATTGAGCTTCATTATCTCTTCACAATATTTTTTTTATATTAGTGTTGTATTGGTTTGATATCCGTTCACAAAAATGTAGGATAAAGTAGAGAAAAAAAAATAATCTCTTTTTATCACTTCGATATCATGTAAAGTAGAGTTCTTTTATCCGTGACATTTGTTCCTCTTTCAAATGGCAATTAGTTCACAAATCGATTAGAAAGTACTCGCTTATCCAATAATTAATTCCTTTTCTTCTCTTGAAAGAAATTTCTTTTGTTGAAAGACTAAATATATTTTTCTCAAATATAAGTTTCAACAGTTTGAATTTGTTATTTGAAGTCATTCCGATAGTTTTTGGAGTAAGCTCACCAAAATTATGTTTAGTATTTCGGCGCAAGAAATTTCTTTCAGATAAAGATAATAAAAAAATAATTATTGGATAAGTGAATACTTTCTAATCCTTTTGACCAAACATATTAGTTTCAACAATTTTTTTATTATGAATGTTATAATTAATTTGTCCTCTAACCAGAATAGAAATAATTGTTGTTTCTTAGGTCTGATAAACCATAACAATGAGCAACCATCAAAAGAAAGCCGACAACCAGCAAAAGAAAGCTGACATTAGTGAAGAGTTCGTCAGACCACTGCTGAAACGCCTTAAACAAGCTAAGGAGCGAGTTCCTGAGAACTCAGAGATGGAGAAATTCATCAATGAAATTAGCCCGGAGGTTGTAAAGACCAAAGATTTTCTTAATTGTAGAGAAAAATTGGATATGGATCTAGTTGGTTATCTTGGAAAGATAGAAAGGCAAATTGATCCCTGGATTGATCAGAAACCTCGTGAGAAGGCATCTGATTTGCCTAAGAAAGACACCATAATTGAAGTGGGGGAATCGTCAAATACAAGTTATCAAATGGATGAAGAGGTCTCCAAGGTTCAAGAATTTGAGGATTTATTAAAATCATTAGACGAATATAGTAGAGACTGCGTGAGGAGCCTTAGCATGTTTCCAGAAAACACAGAACTGAAAAAGAGATTAGTGTTTTACTGGTTGGATTCAATTTTTTGTTGGGGGCCGAGTAATAGATATCAAGGTGAAATTCTCATTTCTAAATTGATATACAGAAAGGTCCTCATACCAGTACATAGAGAGCAAAATAAAGCAATAGATCGCTTCACCATCAACCCTACATTTCATAAGTGGTTGATCTCCAATAGTGAGAGGTTGTATGGTGACATTCATATTGAGAAAAGGGAAGAAGGTACTAGGCACTTACTATTTAGAGGGCCTAGGGATTGCAAGATACTATTAAATCTAGACCAGAGGTACCTTAATTCCAAGGATTTAATGGGCATTAGCAGCAAGCATGATAACTTGGGGGTGGTTCAACTTGGTAGTTGGCGTTGCATAGAGACAGCGGTTCAGAATAGATTTGAGGAAACTGGGTCTGAAGAAACAAAGTCAAAAGACCACATTGAGGTTGACCAAACTGATTTCTTAAAAAAGTTGGGGGAAAACGTGAGGTACCTTAGCCTGCGAGGCATTTCAAGATTAACCGAGCTTCCTGAATCAATTGGAAAACTATGCCTCCTTCAGATATTAGACCTACGGGCTTGTCATAATTTGGAAAAATTACCACAGAAATCAAAACCAAGGTCATTGTTACAAAAAATAATAAGATGCGCATTTGTTAAAGAATGCAAGTGGTTCATGAGTCTGAAAGTTTTAGATATTTCAGAGTGTTATCTGTTAGATTATATGCCAAAATGGGTATGTGAGCTCCATTATTTAAAAGTTTTAAAGGGTTTTGTTGTCGACAGTTTGGGAAACAAAAACCAATCCTGTCAGTTAGGTGACCTATCAAAATTACAACAACTTGAAAAGCTCAGCATTAGATTTACCAATGACATTTTGAGTCCTGATGTTTTCCAAGGCTTTAATTCTCTAAACTGTCTTTCGGTATTGACCATTACATGGGCAGAAAATAAGCACAAGGAGATACCAACCTACTATTTACCAGAGAATCTAGAAAAATTGGATATGAGACGCTATCCAGAAACAGATGCATCAAAGTGGAAGAACCCTGAAGAGCTAAAAGAGTTGAAGAGATTATATATTAGAGGTGGAAATCTTACTAAAATTCCTTGCCATAATAATTGGAAAGTGGAGATACTACGCCTCAGGTTCTTAGAAAAGTTGGCTCATCCAACCAACTGGGAAGAGTTGAAGAGATCATTTCGGAATTTAAAGTACGTGGAATATGTGGAATGTCCCAAGCCCATTAACTTCCCCAACAAGGATGGGAGTACTTGGCATAATGAAGAATGAGCTCAGGTAATTAATGATAAATTTTAATGAGATTAATTTGTACAAATTAATTATTTCAACTGTTAGTTTATTATTTATTGTTTTAATGAAAAACATTAATGTGCAAGTCTCAACATGTGGATGAGAAGAATTTGTATGCGGGATTTAGGTACTGTTTCATATTATAATATAATATTACAACTTATTACAGATTTCTTTATCATTCTTTTTTTTTTTTTTTTTTTTTTTCAATTTTGGGGTTGTTGAAGTTGAAAGTTGTATTAGATGATTAATTTTAATGTAGTGAACTGAATTTGGTGCCCTGCATTTATTTTTTATTTGTTGCTATGAGTGAGGATAAGATATTATGCACTGTGCGGATTGGTTTGTATTATGAATTAATTGTTTTTGTTTTAAAAATTTTAACGGTTGATCCGAATTGTTAAATTTTGTTTAAATTTTTAGATAGATATAAACAATTATTGTTTTTGTATATTCCCTCTTGTGATACAGCACATGCTAATTTAATTGGAGCACTTCTGTTGTGATTTCCTTGGGCCAATGAAAAATAGACAACATCAGGTGGGCCTAACGTGTTGTGGTTAATTATTTGTGAAAGAAAAAAAAAATGTCCGGATGGTAATTAAATTGAACACCATCTAGTAATTTTTTTTTCTTTAAAAATGTAAAATTTAATTTAGAAGTACATATTTATATTTATATGGAACGTTCTCAAAAGTGAATTCAGATCCAAAGCAATATCTGATTGAGTAGAATGAAATCTGAGTCGTCAGTTTTACTGACACAAATCTCAAAATGAACCCCATAAGTGAACTTTATTTTATGAAGTGCGGTACTTGTGAGGATACGGATTCCCCATAAGTGAACCCTGATGTATTCCCTCTTGTGAATATTTTCTTATTTGAAACTAAAATTTATTTTCTGCTGTATCATTAATATAACATGACTATTTTTTGACCTGATTATAAATATCACAATCTATACAACGTCAAAAATAAATAAAAAGTTGTCATAACGCACCATTATTACGGTGTAACAATTTTTTCTATCATCAATTCCCAGAACAATATTTAGAAGGCTAGATCATAAAAAAAAAAAAAAATTAGGAGGCTCATGTTGTAAATTCGTATCATCTAATGTAACATGATATCTATCTTTAGATTCAGACCGACCGATCAAAATCTGCATGATTATTAAAGAACTTTGTGCATTTTATTTTGTGCCGGATTAATCTGAATTCTAATTTGACAGCCTTGATCTTAACAGAAATATATCAGAGGGTGTGAATTCCACTTTTAACGAGGCATGTATGAGGAATATATCCCAATCTCGATCCGTTTGCACACTTAATTGAAAGCACCCACTCTGATCCATGCAATTAAGTTTAGATTTCTGTGTAATCTATCAAACTTTACCGAATTCAGAGTAAGTCTGATGCGGACCTATTTTAATTGGATGGGCTCAATTACCGTCCGATCTGCATTAAGATACGTGCACTCCATTTTATAATCCGTATGTGTCTGCTTCAATTTCTGTGTGCACAGATCTTAATGCAAATTGAACGATGCTGGAACTAATTGAATAAAAAAAAAAATCGATGCCAATCAAACTTGTTCCCGGTTTTTTATTTATACCCCAAAAAAATAGCAAATATGCCCTTGGAACATAAATATTTTTATAAATACCCCAACCACCCAATTCGGGACGGTTTACTCCCAGCACTAGACCGCCCCACGACTGGGCGGTCTAGTACCCCAACCTAACCGCCCGCCCCCCTCTGGGCGGGTTAGGTATGATTTTTTTTTTTTTTTTTATATAAAATTGCACCAAACCGCCTCCTCCCCCTCTCTCTAACCCTAGCCCCGCCCCTACCCCGCCGCTGCCCCTCTCTGCTCGCCCCGCTGCCATCCCAAAGCCCCGCCACATCTCGCTTTCTCCATCGCCGCATCCCTCTCTCTACCCTCCCCCTCTCCCTCTCTCTCCCTGGCCACACTACCGCTGCCCGGCCATCCTGCCGCTCCTCTCTTGCTTTCGGGTAACACCATATTGAAGCATACCAACTATTATCCTAAAACCAACAACAGGTTCACAAATCACACCTTGCTAGAGATTCTGGAGCATTGCGACATAATTCCACTGACGTTTAGGCCCCACTTTTTCTCCATTTTCTCCAGCTTCCTCTAGCTTGGATCTCTTTGTTTAATTCACTCTGATCGAAACAATGGAGCATGAGGAAAGAGTTCATTTCGTTAGAAAAGAGATGAATATAAATAATTTCGATTTAAAATTTTCTAATTAGAAACCATCTACAAGTTAGAAGAATTCATTTTCAGGAGGAGAAAAACCACCCCCGTCATATTTATTGAATTTATATAAATTGCCATTGTTAGAGTTACATAGAAGAAGGAAAAATAAATGTTAATTGAAGAAAAAATTATATACTAAAGAACGATAGAAGTTTCGAAAAAGCACCTTAATATCTCGTCGGAGCTCCTGGTATGAAAAAAAGAAATCAATTTCACCCCGTACAGTTGACGAAAGGAGAGAGAAACGAAGAGGATAGATGTCTTCTTACCAGCGAACAATCAAGTCTCATCAAATACCTTTGTTTTGGAGAGTGTGTATCTTCTAAGATATCTCAATTTTTGCGTAACCGACATTTACGGTGCCTACTTGGGGATAGAGCAAGGGTCAGTATTATTTGTTGTTTTGAGATTCGTGCATAACATATTTGAACGGTTGAGATTTTCCAAAAAACACTCAAAGTTTGAGATATCTCAGAAAATGCGAATTTTGTTTTGGGTGGGATTTCCTGAGGCGATTTGGAATTCACATCTTCTGAGATATCTCAACTTTGGCATGTTTACTATTTACAACTGTGTATGAATGTTGGAGCACATTCATACATAGTTGTAAACAATAAAACCGTGAACAATTTGACCATGTTGTACACAATTTTTAGTAAAAAATTGTGTATGAATGTTGGAGGGCATTTTTTGTAAGTTTTGAACATTTTTTGACGGCGCTCCATCAATTCAACATGATTTTGCTGTATAATATGTATTTGATGAAAGAAAGACAAATTTCCAAGCTATCGATTCGTGCCTTCTGGTTATAATGCATCTCTCTCTCTCACTATTTTTTCTAAGTCATTTATGAAGCATCTCTTCCCAGTAGACTATACATGGCCGTTATCTGAGTCAAGTAAATCTACACAGGTGAGGCTAGAGTGAGGGATAAGGCAAGAGAGGCGATATCTTCACCGAAAAGACAATTTCCGACGATGAAACTTGAAACGGCCATAAAAAGACACTGGAGTGTCCGATTTCAGCTTTCAATAACTATTCGGAAAGTTCGTGTGGAGATCTACAACTTTAACATTTATAGGAAGACTTGAGTTGAAGTTTTAGATTAAATTGTTTCTTTCTAATTTTTAATTTTTTTCCTTTACCATAATTTTTCTTAGACATTGTCCGTGTAAATGTATGAAGTCTCAGAGATTTTGGATTTTTTTGTAATATTTTCATCTTTTTATTGATGTAATATGTGTTGTATTATCTATGGTTTATTTTTTTTTTTTAAATTTAGTTTAGTATGTATTTAGATCAATGGTTCAATTTGAATTCATATCTAGAACTTGATTTGAATTCAGATCTAGGGTTTGATTTGATTTTTTTTAATTATACATGGATCACTTTAAAAAGTGTGTAGGATTAAGGTTTTCATACACAATTTTAATTTAAAAATCGTGTATGATGTGTTTTGGTGAAAAAATCAGCGAAAAATAATTTGTACACGGTTTTTTTTATCAAAAACTATGTAGGATTAGTATTTTTGTACATTGGTTCAAAAACCGTGTAAAATTTAGCAACCTATTGTACATGAGTCCCGTAGACAAGATTGAAAAATTGTATATAAGCTGATTTTTAGACCGCACTTAGTAGCTTTTTTGTACTAATGGTACCCCGCCTTCTTAATTGGACTCTGGTTCGTTAAAAAAAAAAAAATAATGTATTTGATAGAAATAATTTCCCTTTTAAATTAGTTCGGTAATTTTACCGACCTTCAAGTTTTCCCCTTGTTTTGCTTCCTTTTTTTTTTAGCAAATTCTGTTTTATAACTTACATTTTTTTTTTTTTTTTAAAAAAAAAATTTTAATTTTTTTTTTTTTTTTTAAAAAAAAAAAAACCCCCCCCCCAAAAAGGGGGGGGGGGGGGGAAAAAATTTTTCCCCAACCCCCCAAAAAAATGGCTTTGAAAGTGACTTACACCCCCCTCCACTGAGGCACTCGTTGTAGTTGTTTTTCGGAATTCCAATGTGAAAGATGCTTGTTCCCCTTGAAATCCATTTCTTATTTCTATTTTAAAAAAAAATAGTCCGCAAATCTTTGTTGTGTGTCTAATAACATTGTATAACTTTATTTTAAAGGAAAATGATTTTTTTTTAAATTGAAATAAATAAATTGATTTCAAGGCTACAAGCATCAATCATGTTGCATTTTAAAAAAGCACCTCCACCGAAGCACTTTCACGATGGAGGATGGAAGACACTTTTTTCTAACGAGTTTCTACTGAATGCGAAGGCACAAATTTCTTCCTCAGTGCCTCGGTGTTGGTGTTTTTTGGAAATCTAACGCGATTGATGCTTGTTCTATTGAAATCAATTTATTTATTTCTATTTAAAAAAAAATCGGGAAAAGGGAAGGTGGCGCACTGTGCTGGTTGGGAAAGGATTTATTAATCAGTGCAAGCCAAGAACATATCCGATTGTTGTTTTTAATCCTTATTGATCATACATGTATTCTTCTAAAACATATGGCAATCCTTGATCTTGGTACTCATTTATTATCTGCTTGGGGGAATCAAAATGTCGATTATGACAACTTGGGTACGTCCTTGAAGGAGATTTTTGGATATATTATAGATAGTTACTTTTTACTTAATTGGTTTTTTTTTATCTTTCTTCTCTTTAACTTGTTTAAATTTTATAAGTAACATATTTATCTGTAGGATGATTGGCTTGTCATCATTTAAAGACAATGATGGATCAAGAGTTGTCATCAGTTTAAGAAATGTGGAAGATCAGTAGAACATTCTTGTGGTGTTCAACCCAGTGGGTTAGTTGGACTGAGTTGTGGTTTAATTTCTTTACCTGAAACTGAAAGAGATTATACATCAACTTAGCTCAAGTAAGACTGTCGAGTGGAACACCACACGGACATTCCACTGGTCCATCCACATTTTTGAAGCCGATGACATTCTTTATTCATGGTTGTCTAAAAATAACAAGCTGACCACCTACATATAAAGCATGTTAGTTATAGAAATTAAAGCAAGCATATCTCATAAAATGTACATGTATGTTGTATATTTTGTTGAATTATGAATATATGTATGTTAAATTAATGTGGAATACAGTAATGATTTATGTTTATTGAATGTTGAATGAATATGATTGATTTATGTATTATGTGATGTGGAATATTTATTGAATTATGAATGTGTAATATTAATTATTTGGTGAATGACTAGTAAATATGGAAGGTAGCCAATCATAAATTGAATTAAAAAAATATATATAGCTTACACGGTCCTAAATAAAAAACTGTATAATTTCCAAATTAGTACAAGAATGCCTTATAGAAACCATGTGTATAACCCTTGTTATTGTACATGGTTATTTTGACCATGTAGAAATCTCCATTTTCACTATTTTTTTCTTAGACCTGACACGGTTCATTTATGTTAACTATGTATGTTAGCATTATATAGACACCATTCGGCAACTGTGTACAATGCACCCTCCTATTCATGTTGAAACTTAAATTCCAGTACCCTCCTTATTATCTAATTATGCTGCTCAGTTCTAATGTTGCCAAGATATCTGTTGTTGAGATCAAAATTCAATATTATATTATTAATATTATTACTGTCGTAGTAAAAACTGTTAACAGCTAAATTCACTAATCCAATTAAATTTGAGTTAACACATGTTCGTTAAAAGGGTACAAACTGGAATTGGTTGTCATTAGTTGTCAT
This sequence comes from Carex scoparia, assembly GCA_024447655.1. Lineage (NCBI taxonomy): Eukaryota > Viridiplantae > Streptophyta > Magnoliopsida > Poales > Cyperaceae > Carex > Carex scoparia. The sequence continues at coordinate 5,570,172 of JAJHPE010000015.1, forward strand.
CTATTAACTCTATCCATTAGCTGTTATATCACCTTTATTAATACACTTTGTCATTCTTCATATTGGATATATGTGATTAATACTCTCTCTGTTTTGTATCTGAGAAAAAAACAAAGAAATAAAATATTCTTTGTAACCCCATTCAGTCACTTTCATGATCGTGCCTAAGAAGTGACATTTCCGGATTATCTTGTTGGTAATTTCAAGTCTTGGACAATAGAGACAGAATACGCTTAAGGACAGTTTCTCATAGACGCTCTGAATAATATTGTTTCAATTTGATTTATTTTAATTAATTTCAAACTATCTGAATTTATGAAAATTTATCTCAACAATTCGTACATGACGCTTGCTGACGCGGTCGTATAATCGTGTGACATTAGCTTTACAGACCGTGTATAGTCGCGTTTTATGTACTAGTGCTCTATTCCTCTATCGATAATTTAATGTATGACATATATATTTCACAATTTCAATTGATTTTTTGCATTGTTTTACATTTTAGCTATCGATATGATTTTTTTACTAAATGGCTGGATGCGTGTCTTTTAATATATTACAACAATAGTTTGTTTTTGTGGACCATGAAGTATTCCAACAAAAGAAGTTAGGAGAACATAGAAGTTAGGGGAGCGAAACGAGATTCGAATCTACTGACCAATCCGAGACGAATGAACAGTGTTTCTAAAATTCCTGCAAGCTAGATCCAGCCGTCGAACTGTTCCGAGATGCGTGCTAGGATCTCGGATTTCAGGGATTTCAGCGGATTTAAATTCCACAAAACGAGTATCTTGTTAACGCATGAATTGAATACTCTCAACTAAATCAAACTGACTTTAATTGAAATATTGAAGCTTACTTCCAAATTCGTGCATAATTAAAACAGACGAATCATGAGATGTTATTCTACATGTGGATATTGCATTGAATTTGTTTTGGGACGAAATTAATTAACTCCATGCTTCCAAGGCGAGGCTAAAGCACTTTTAATATCTGAACTTGCAAACCTCCCCATATTGTCCGCACAAATTCTTTTCCTGAGACCAACTCCAACTCCAAGCCTCCTCTCTCACGATATCCTCATCTTTAATTGGCAGTTCAACCTTTACGTAGTGGTGTGCATAAGAATCTGTGAATTGATGTGTTAATTAATTTGTGGCTTGCTATGTACGTTATTGTTATCTCTTAAGTTCCGAAAGCTGTACGGGATCCTACACAAAACAAAATAACATACATTATCTAAAAAAAACACAAAATCTCTCTCTCTCTCTCTCTGTAAGTTTCTCTCTTGCGCTGCCTCCCTTCCTCCTCAATTCCGAATTTATAATTTCTGTTTTAACTTTTACACAAATTAATTAATTCCCGTTTGGGATGTTGCGATGCAGTGGAGTATTTATATTGGAAAACAAAATCACAAAACACTGAGCAGGAAGTTGGACATTTCTCAATATATATATACCAGAAGCAAGGTAAGCTTTTTTGTTATATTATTTGGGAGAAGGTGGTTGGGAATGTACGTAGTTACTTAATATATTAAAATATATTCAAAAATATATATAAAAACGAATTGATAAAGACTGTAATCAGCACATGTTTTATTATATCCATGCACCTTTTATTCTCATTAATAGTTCAAAACACATCAAGTTATATTATTACTTTGGCCTACAACGTTATTTCGGAATGAAAAAGGTTTGATCGAACTGGAAAAAAAGCATAGGATTGTTACTCTATTATATGGTTTGCATAGTTTTATTTGGGAATAGCGACCTGTGTCAAAACACTATTTCTTAGGCGCCAAATAAAATTTGAATAATTATTTCCTATCGAATTACTATCTTTATTCCAACATTTCATCAATTTCAATTAATTAGAATCTTTTAAAATTTTAATAGAATTTATTTTTACGTTTTATAATTAACGATTGCAAACAAACAGACACAGATTCTCTAAAAGAAACACAAAATCTATCTCTCTAAAAGGATATAATTTGAAATGGTGCAATATCTCTTTCTCCCTCCCTTATGTTACTCTCAATTCTAAAATTTGGAATTTTGATAGAAATAATTTAATTTCCTTTTCTCTTTTACACCAATAAATTCCAGTTTTGCATTTTGTGACGCAGTGGAAGTTGTTATACTAGAGCTAGCTGCAACTAGGTGATTCTTGAAGAAGAGGCGACTAATCTCTTATAAGGTAATTTCTTTTTGTTGGCTTTAATCATTCTGTGTTTGTTATAACCTTCTCTATTTAGGATATTATGAGCGTTTTATCTAACTAAATGAAGAGAAATTATCTATTTCCCCACCTACAATTCTCTGTCAGGTCCCTCGAGTCTATTTTTTTTTAATTTATATTTCTACACCCAGTTATTATTTTTTATTTTTTTACTTTGCTCTTTTGCCCTCACAAAAAAAAGTTACTAGCGCAATCTTCATAAAGAGTTGACATGTCTAGTCTTTATAAAGACTTCATCAGTTAATGATAAATACTTAATATGTTATATATAAATACTTGTACGCATAGGTATAAATATTTACATCTCAAAAATAAAAATTATTCATTTCTTTCTCTCATCACCCATCTATATATCTTTTATACATTATCCACTACAGCAAAATGACTTATCAGCGACCGGAGTACCGGTCGCTGATAGTATATGGCGCCGGTCGCTGATTATGGTTTTGGTCGCTGATACACCGGTCTCTGAACGTGTCGTCGCTGATACTGTCGGATGACGTCACCGGTCTCTGAAAGTCGTCATCCCGGTCGCTGATAAGCTTTCAGAGACCACGTTGTGTTGGTCTCTGAAAGTGTATGCTGACGTCATGTTTAGTTAACAGCGTCCAAACGTTTTGGTCGCCGATAATTGTAAATGGTCGCCGATAGTCAATTTTCTTTTTAAAATTAATTTGTTTCGGTTTTTTTTTATTGATTCTGATTCTATTGGTTTTATTTATTATTGATATTTTTGTTGTTTCGAAATTGTTATCAAACGTACAATTGCATCGATATTCCCATATATAATAAATATTAAAAACACATAAACAATCACATAGAACAAAAATATAAAAACGCTAAATATCCAATCCACGCAAATATGTAAGTATGCTAACATAAATATTTGAACCTAAACTATAACATAGATAAATATACCAACTCAAGAAAATCTAAGAAGTATCATCTCTGCGAGATCCTCGCCATCATCGTCGTCATCCCGAGTATCCGCATCGAGGTATGGTTTGAGGTCGAATCTCCCTATAAGTTGTTTAAATAATTAGGATTTCGGATATATGATTGACAATTAAAACATACTGATAAATTGAATTTCGTACCGAGTAGATCCGAAGGCTCGCCGATTTGGTCGGTGATCGTGTCGGTGAGCCTAGGCATGATCGATGTCATCACATGAGAAGATATCGCTTCAATATCCTCTTGTGTAAGGCGGAAGCCGGTGGCGCGGAAGAATATGATCCCGAAGAATGTGAAGTAGTATTGCTAGATCCACCAACACGATACATGGCTCTCGTCGGCCTAGAACATTAAAGAATAGACAATTAGTACTATCTTACAAATTAAAAAAAAAAATTATAGGTTTCAAGAAAAGTTTTTTTACCTAGAGCACCGAGGCCATAATTGTCGCCATGAGCATTACGATCATCGACAACCAAGTGTACCGACATTTATGTCAAATGCAGGCCGTCATTTTTGTTCTCTCCATGGTTAAGCCTCATCGCATTCTCATAATTGTCCCGCAAATTTTATAGATATAACAATAATATTTTGACCAGTTTAAATTGAATTTTATAAAGCAGTTGTAATGTTGTATTACGTACATATGCCTTTTTGAGCCTTGGCGGAAACAAATTGCCCCGTCTTCTTGCTTTTATGGGTTGGCGCGAACAGCTCATCGGACCATCCGGGTTCACGCCGATTTTCCTTCTCCCGTTAATAGTTTGAAAGACAATTTCAATTACAAAAAAAATTATCAACGTTAGTTCGATTTGATTCAATTAAAATGAAAATTAATTAACTTAATAAAAAAACAACTTACGAAGCGCTGTTTGTGAACAAGCATGCTCACGAGCCCGTCGTGGCACCGCACCCTTCTACAGCTGCCCTATTGGCCTTATTTCGCTCGCTCCGACTAGCAAAAGAGTCGCCGCACCAATGATCCACGACTCCGGGTCAATGATCCAACCCGATCCAATCGTGCGGGCTAGGCGCCGAATGCTCCTTCCACTCCTGCATATTATCCCCGTATTCCTTTTTCGCTGCAAGCTTTGCTTTGTGGAGCATATCTTGCAGCCGTTTGTCCGCTACCTTCTTAAAAACATCCCAGGCATTGTCTTCACTTTCCTCCGGAGCAAAAATGTAGTAACTCTGTAATGCATAGTGGTTAGAAAAATTTAACAAGTAATAATTATTAGTGGTTTGATAAAAGTAAATTTCTCTCACCGAAAACTCTCTCTTACAAAGGAGCTTAATCGACTCGGGAAAAGCAGAGTAACTGAAAAATGGGCCAGGATAATTGTTGCGTATAGTCCCGTGAAACAATTTTGTTGACATGCTTGGTATTTTCTGGATCACCTGCATCAAAAGTTCTACAAACAGAAATAATTATTACAATCAATACAATTAATGTATAATTACAACACAAGGGAAAAAATGAGAATTACCCTGTCCCGTCACCCGAATAACAAGTCGCAAATTCGGATCTGATGGTGGCGGAATATATGCATTCTTACCCCGTACATTTCTCTGACTACCGCTACTCTCTTCTCCAGATCCCGCCGTCGCCTTTCCCTTTCCCTTTCTACTTGGCGCCATTTCTCTTCTCTTTTCTCCTAACACCTTATTTACAAATCTGAATCTTCATTTAAAATCAGGTTTTTGATGAAGGATCACATTGTACAAGGTCATAAACATGGAATACAATGTATCAGGAGTATCCAGAACCATTTTTATCATTTTTGAGAATTTATTTATATTTTTAAGGATTTTTGTGAAACTGTCAGGGGTATAATTGTCCATCAGTGACAGAAAACTTGTATTTAATTCATGAATTTATTTTGAATGCTACAGGACTTAGATTTGAGTAAAATTTGAGTCTAAAATCATTGTCAGAGAGTGTAGATTCCAAATATATTTTTTATCTAATATTTCAAGATTATTTGTTTTATGAAAAGGTCAGAACAGTAAACTGATATCAAATTTCCAGAACTGTGCATATGCAGTTTTATAATTTTTAGAAATATGAACTTTGAAAAATCATTAAAAATAGCAGAAAAATCCAATAAATGGAAAATTTGTCATGAACATGCTTGTCTCTGAGTCCTTTATTGAACTGTGTTTATATATTTTCAATTTGGTCCCTGTACTATCTAGAAATGATAGATTTGTGCACAGGGGTCTATTTGGTGCATTTCAGTGCATTGCACTGTACCAGTGGGTATTGAACCATGCTTGGTTACTGAGTTTGGACTTGGTACAATACCAGAGGTCTGCTAGACATGATTTGGGCATTGGTATGAATCTGGTTCAAGGTTTTAACACATTTAAAAGGCATTATGGCCACTGATTTGGTGTTAGGAGAAAAGAGAGTAAAATAAAAAAATCAGAAAGTAAATCTCAAACTAAAAGTGAAAAGAACCTGCAAAATGGAGGCGGGAGTGGCGGGCACAGGCGACGGCGGGTTTTTCTCCGATCCGTCGCGCACGAGAGCAGCAAAATCAAAACCTAAACGCGCGAAAGGAAGAGACCCGGCGCGAGGGTTTTTGGAGATGCTTTTCAGCGACCGGGCTTTTCGCCGGTCGCTGAAACTGTTTTTCGCCGGTCTCTGATAGTTGTCGAATTTTTTTTTAATTTTTTAATGGTTTTCAGCGACCGGAGGAGTCGCCGGTCGCAGATAGTGGTCGCTGAAAACCATTCGACTCCGATTCTTATTTGTTTTATTTATTTTTTTAAAAAAATTGAGTTTCAGAGACCAGCGTGACGCTCGGTCGCTGATAGTGGTCGCTGAAAATCAAATCTGCTGTAGTGATCATAGGAGAATTTTTTTTCTCCGTTTAATCTCACTCAAATTTCTGAAAATCTGTGAGAAATCTTGCTAATCTAAAACTACGGACGTCTTGTACTCGATATTTTCTTTCAAATGAGATCCATATTGAATTTTTTTTTTCTATTCACTACCCTATTTTCCTCTTCTCGATATGCTATGTATAAAGACTTAATATGCTTGGTGTAAATACTTGAGAGCTTAAGTATTTAGGCTTATAAATATTTTAAGTATATAGCTCAAGAAGAATATTGGTAAAAACACTTTATATGTTAGATATAAATACTTGATGTACTATTTCTAAATACTTGATATTTCTCTGGGCATGGTGAAAACTTTAAAATTAAAGATTATTTTTTATTTTTTACACTAGCTAGTCTTACTTTTGATATATAGCATGAGGAGGGAACTATTTACAAAATTGAAAGTTATAACATGTTACGACATTCGGTTTTGCAATTTTTAAAATCCAAACAGTCGATCCAAGCCATTCAACATGATCTCTATATTAGAATGTGCTTTGAAACCAAATTTTACATTTTTTTCTGAATTTTTTTACTCTTTATTAAGTATTTTCTGAACTTTTTTTACATTTTTCTGAACTAATTGCCATTTGACCTGGCGATGCAATTGGTGAATAATTAATGACACTTAATAGTTCGGTTACGATAACCTTGTATCAAACTTAACTAACCAAGCTTTATATAAGTAGGGAAATAAAGTAGGATAAAGTAGGGAAATAAAAAAAAAAAAATCAATGTATGACGGATTTATATTTTCATTTTCAAAGTCTAGATAATCGTATTACTTTTAGTATATGCTAAAAGTAGACTATCTAGGATTTATATTTTCATTTTCAAAATCTAGTTAATCGTATTACTTTTAGTATATGCTAAAAGTAGACTATCTAGCAACCAGTAATTACATAAAGGAAATCCAATCCTTTTAAAATATTATTTAATATATTTTTGTGACGAAGATATAAAAAGAATACACTTAATTTCATCTTTATATAATTTGTCTCGGTGCTCATTTTGTAAAATTAGGCACGGGGTTCTATTAGTTTAATTTTGTCGATGTCAATTTCCGACCTTAGACAAAACAAAATTTTGGAGACATGTTGACGTTGTTGTCGTGTGTCTACATTTGTAGTTTGGTACAAAGTGTTTTCTAATAAATCTGAAAAATCCTGGTTAATATATTGAGCTTCATTATCCGTTCACAATATTTTTTTTATATTAGTGTTGTATTGGTTTGAAAGAATATTTACAAATTATTTAAAAGTTGAGAAAATCATGAATTTTTCTTTTAATAAATAAATTCAAATAGTGCGTGAAAAATAATCAATAAAGTAAATGAAATATTTGAATCAATTGTATGGATCAATTGGTACCCCAATTGGATCTTTGAATGTATAAATATATCCTCTAATATAGAACCACAATATTATTTCTAATATATGCTTATAAATATATTGTATACTTGTGTGTATAACAAAGTCTAAGGGCTAAGTGGCCCAATAAGTCTCAAAACGAAGTGGTCCTTTGCGAGTTAGAAAACATGCAGGCCACGACTAGAAGACAAGAACAAGTTCGGTCCGATGTCTATCGGACTCAAACTGAGTTCGATGGGCTCCATAACTGTCCAATCTACTTTAATATCCATGTGCATAGATATTCAAGCGAATCGGACGGATATAGAGCCCATTAATTGAACCCAAACTGCTCTCTTTCTAGTCGGATAAAGTAGAGAAATAAAGAATAATCTCTATTTATCACTTCCATATCATATATATAAAGTAGAGTTCTTTTATCCGTGAAATTTGTTCCTCTTTCAAATGACAATTAGTTCACAGATCGATTAGAAATTAAGTACTACCTTATCCAATAATTAATTTCTTTTCTTCTCTTGAAAGAAGTTTCTTTCAACGAAAGACCAAATATATTTTTCTCAAAAATAAGTTTCAACGGTTTGGATTCGTTGTTTGAATGGATTAAGCTCACCAAAATTATGTTTAGTATTTCAGCGCAAGAAATTTCTTTCAGGTGAAGATAATAAAAAAAAAAATAGTGGATTGAATGCTTTCTAATTACTTTGACCAAACATATTAATTTTAACATTTTTTTATTATGCATGTTATAATTTATTTGTCCTCTAACCAGGATAGAAATAATCGTTGTTTTTTAGGTCCGATAAACCATAATAATGAGCAACCATCAAAACAAAGCCGACAATAACCATCAAAACAAAGCCGACATTAGTGCAGAGTTCATCAGACCACTACTGAAACGCCTTAAACTAGCTAAGGAGAGAGTTCCTGAGAACTCAGAAATGGAGAAATTCATCAATGAAATTAACCCGGAGGTTGTAAAGACCAAAGATTTTCTTAATTGTAGAGAAAAATTGCACTGGGACCTAGTTGGTTATCTTGGAAAGATAGAAAGACAAATGGATACCTGGATTGATCAGAAACCTCGTGAGAAGGCCTCTGATTTGTCTAAGAAAGACACCATAATTGAAGTGGGGGAATCATCAAATACAAGTCATCAAATGGATGAAGAGGTCTCCAAGGTTCAAGAATTTAATGATTTATTAAGATGGTTAGACACATTTAGTAGAGACTGCGTGAAGAGCCTTAGCATGTTTCCAGAAAACACAGAACTGAAGAAGAGATTAGTGATTTACTGGTGGGCTTCAATTCTTTTTGGTATATATGATATAAATGGTGCTGAAGATCTCTTTTCTATATTGATAGACAAAAAGGTCCTCATACCAGTACATAGAGAGCAAAATAAAGCAATAGATCGCTTCACCATCGAACCTACATTTCAAAAGTGGTTGATCTCCAATAGTGAGAGGTGGTATGGTGGCACTTGGCGCTTCTTAATTGGAGGGTCTAGATATTTTGGGATACTACTATTAAATCTAGACCAGAGGTACCTTAATTCCAAGGACTTAATTGACATTAGCAGCTTGGTGTACCTTGATGACTTGGTGGTGGTTCAACTTGGTAGTTGGCGTTGCACAGAAACAGAGGTTCACAATAGATTTGAGGAAACTAGGTCTGAAGAAACAAAGTCAAAAGACCACATTGAGGTTGACCAAACTGATTTCTTAAAAAAGTTGGGAAAAAACGTGAGGTACCTTAGCCTGCGAGGCATTTCAGGAATAACCGAGCTTCCTGATTCAATTGGAAAACTACACCTCCTTGGGATATTAGACCTACGGGCTTGTCATAATTTGGAAAAATTACCACATAAACCAAAACCAAGGTCCTTGTTACAAAAAATAATAAGATGCACATTTTCTGAAGAAAGCGTGTGGTTCGGCAGGTTGAAAGTTTTAGATATTTCAGAGTGTTATCTGTTAGATTATATGCCAAAATGGGTTTGTGACCTCCCTTATTTAGAAGTTTTAAAGGGTTTTGTTGTCGGCAGCTTGGGAAACAAAAACGAATCCTGTCGGTTAGGTGATCTATCAAATCTAATATACCTTCGAAAGCTTAGCATTAGATTTACCAATGACCTTTTGAGTCCTGATGTTTTCCAAGGCTTTAATTATCTACACGGCCTTTCGGTATTGACCATTACATGGGGAGAAAATAAGCACAGAGAGATACCAACCTACCCTTTACCAAAGAATCTAGAAAAATTGGATATGAGACGCTATCCAGAAGCTGATGCATCAAAGTGGGAGAACCTTGAACAGCTAAAAGAGTTGAAGAGATTATATATTAGAGGTGGAAGCCTTACTAAAATTCCTTGCCATGATAATTGGAAAGTGGAGATACTACGCCTCAGGTTCTTGAAAAAGTTGGTTTATCCAACCAACTGGGAAGAGTTGAGGAACTCATTTCGGAATTTAAAGTACGTGGAATATGTGGGATGTCCCAAGCCCATTAACTTCCCCAACAAGGATGGGAGTACTTGGCGTAATGAAGAATGAGCTCAGGTGATTAATGATAAATTTTAATGAGATTAATTTGTATAAATTAAGTATTTCAACTGTTAGTTTATTATTTTTTAATGGAAAACATTAATGTGCAGGTCTCAACATATGGTGAGAAGAATTTGTATGCCGGATTTAGGTATTGTTTCATATTATAATATAATATTACAACTTATTAATTTCTTTATCATCTATCATTATATTATAGTTCATGGTATGGACTGTCTATGTATGACAGATTTCTTTATCATTCTTTTTTTTTTTTTTCAATTTTGGGGTTGTTGAAGTTGAAAGTTGTATTAGATGATTAATTTTAATGTAGTGAACTGAATTTGGTGCCCTGCATTTATTTTTTATTTGTTGCTATGAGTGAGCCGGCTAAGATATTATGCTGTGTGTGGATTGGTCTATATTATATTACGAATTAATTGTTTTCATTTTGAAAATTTTAACGGTTGATCCGAATTGTTAAATTTTGTTTAAATTTTTAGATAGATATAAACAATTATTGTTTTTGCATGGTGTAGAATTTGTATATTAAGGGATTTTTTATCTATCTAAAAAATATAAAACAGTACTAAACATATAAAATTCGGATTACAATGTATATTTTTTAAGAAGATTACATTGAACGGTTGGATTCACTATTAGAATTTTGAAAACTACTGCTATCAGTAATTGTTTCCTTATTAAATTTTGGATTGCTCTTAAATTTTAGGTATTTTGCTCATATGACCTGATTTTATTTCTTTTAATTTCTTCCTCTATTTTTCGAAGTTGCATAGCCCAAAAGGATGAATCACAGAAGAAAAAATACAAAGAAAATGTCATTGGGTTGTATTAAATAGGTTGTAAATTTATTGCACCATTAGTTCTAACAGATTATGATAGGGTGGGTTTTTTATTCGAATAAGACATAGAATAAAATCCCATCCCATTATTATATAAGATCAAATCATGAATTATTTAATTTGTACTAATTAATTCTATTCCTTAAAGACCAAGAAAACTCGGATCCCCTGTTAACTTTTCCTGTGCGCGCGGCAATTCCTCCTGCTGTTCTTTTTACTGCATAGCTTATTGACAAACAAATTAAATGTTCTGGTTCAGTTCGGTGAGATCAAAAATTCGTGATTTGGGTATAATTCGTGAATGATTCAGTACAATGAGGAAGAAAAAAAAAATCCCAAAAAAAATTAAAAAAAAATCGTTTTTTTTTCGCATTTTTCTTTACGAATAATTTGTGATTCGCATTTAATTCGGGAATGATAATTATACTTTTTTTTACATTTTAAACGAAGTTCGGTTCGAAAACCTAAAAAATGAATAAAATACGAATTTATTCGCGAATTAAATGCGTATATTGTCACTATGCTGCATAGTATAGCAGGGTTATGTAGAGTAGAACTAGGGTGTTCTTACACCTTGTTTGGATGGAGAGTAGAGGAAGGGAGGGGAGGTGAAGAATAAAAGGAAATGAAATAGAATAGAAATGAAGATTAACATATTTAACATTTTTATGCTTGATTGATTAATGAAAGAAAATAAATTTAACTTTCTTTTTCATCTTGTTTCTTTTTTGGTTAATTAAAATTATAGAAGGTTAATAAAATATTTTTAGTATATTTAACTATTATACCCTTTATTATAAGGACATAAAAAAAAAAAAAAAAAACTGACTGTACCAGTGGCATGTGCCCTGTATCAGTAAGGTTCTTTGCTTAATTTGTGATAGCTACAATAGGTTTCCCTTTGAAATAGCGGCATCAAACAAACTGTATACACGGGAACATATTAGGACACTCCATCTGATTGTACTTGTTGTTTGATGTTATTTCAACTGAAACTTCTGATCCATCTGATTGTTGGAAATAAATCTCCTCCAGCATAATTATTGATTTTAGAACATTATGAAAAATCAACGGCTACAACAGACAAAATAAATAAAAGACTAATAAGTATCAATAGGAATGGGGTGAGATTGAAAGATTGATATCAATAAAAAAAAATAAACAAGTTCAAGTATAAAAAATACGGTGGTGAAAATAGTTATTTTTCAATTTATGATTGTTGATGAGAAATCAAGATGGAGTTAAATATTGAGAGTATAGAAAACATGTACACACGTCAATCAAACTTGATGTATAAAAAAAAAAAAAAAAAAAAAAAAAAAAAAAAAAAACTAACCTGATCAATCAATATTCAACACCGTGGTGGCTGCTAGGTCTTTGTGGTAAAAAAAGTTAAATGATAATTATATATAAACAAGATATATAGGTTTAGGGCATTTGTGTCATTTTTTCAGAAAATATTTGCTACACAATTTCTTTTCATTCATTACGTCCCAAATTGGAAGGGAAATCAATTCTATTAATTATAATTATACAAGGTTAACCCTTTTCCCCTCCTGTACTCCTCACCTCCAACATAATTTTATCAACCAAACACAATTAGAGGGAAAGTTTTCTATCTATTTCATTTCCTCCCCTCCTCTACTCTCCATCCAAACAAGGTGTTAAGTTCAGCAAGGCTCTTGGTGAACTCAAGTCTAAAACTCATTGAATCGGCTTCAAACGAAGGATTCGAACCATTGAAATCTGCCTACGAGTGATGTGTCTACATGTGAAATTTTTTAACTTTTGAATTAATTTAGTACAAAATCAAGCGGTCAAAATTAGAAGGTTAATAAATTAATTTTAATACATTCATTTTTTGAACATTTTTTTTACCACTTGACTCTATGCAAAATTAATTACAAAATTTATTTTTTTGCATGTAGACGCATCACTCGCAAGGTAGACGGATTTCAATAGTTCAGATTCTTTGTTTGAAGCCGATCTAATGGATTTTAGACTTGAGTTAGAAACTTGGTGAACTTAAGAACACCCTAGTTCTACTCGGTTTGATTTTAAATGAAGAATCCAAATTACTAATACTGTTCTATCTTACGAGTGATGCGTTTGCATGATAAAAATTTTAATTTTCAAATAAATTTAGTATAAAGTTAAGTGGTCAAAATTAAAAGATTCATAAATTAATTCTAATACATTCATTTTTTTAACATATTGACTCTATACAACATTAATTTTAAATTTTAAATTTTTATTATGTAGACGCATTACTCATAAGATAGATTGGTTTCAATAATTTGAAATTTTAAATTCATTCGTTTGAAGCCAATTAGATAGGTTTTAAACTTCAGTTAAAAAATGAGCTTGAACTTCTACTCTAATTATGTATAGTAATTCTTGGATAATATCAACCGTTCAAATATGTTCTGCACGGATCACAAAGCACAAATAATAGGGCCCTTGCGCTACTAATTCCCATCGTCTCTAACTGCACAAGGGAATCTTTTACAATTAGTGAATCCGGACCATTCATTAACTTGGAACGAATCTCAAAGCCCAATAATACCGCCCCCTATTTCTCCCCGAATCTCAAACTAAAGTGAGGCGCATACAGAGGATACGGACCCCCCTGCGCTACCTCCGAATAGGCACCGGACACGTCCGTCGGTCACGCAAAAATTGAGATATCTCAGAGGATACGCACTTTCGGTGGTTGGCTTAAGGTCTGTTCATTTTCTCTTCACTTGAATGTTTTACATCATGCATGATATGCTGATTTTTTCTAGCCTGCATTTATTTTATCCAAGAAAGAAAATCCAACCAGAACAGTTCCTGTCAGTAATATGCTGTTGAAAACTTTTGTCATCTTGGCAGAAAAGAGTACTCCTTGCCAATGAAAAAAGGAAAAATAAATTAATTAATTAATCAATTAATAAAAAAATAAAGTGCTGTCATTACCAAACATAAACTGGACATAGTAGTACTCGTGACTGAGTTTCCTTGCGATGTATATTTATCTTCATCTTAGGGACATCCCAATCCAATGGAAGGTACACAACCAGCAGTTAAGGCGGCACTAACCAAAGCATATAAACAAGGTAGTACCTCCCGAGTGGTAAGGTCTGCAGATATGATCACCCTACCTGGTGTGAAGAAAGCCCCGAAAAAGCGCATTGCGGCCATACTGGAGCCTCCAGTTGAGACAGAGACTCCCGAAGAAAATGGAACTGCATTGGTGGAAGGTGAAGAAGAAGAGAATTCATCAGATGCTGAGAATGATGGTATTTTATTTCTTTGGTCTGTTTATCCGATTAGTTCAACAATTAGCTTTTCTTAATATGTTTTTATTTTTGCTCTTGATTCCAACTACTATATTTACAACGACAACTGGTTTTTGTTTAATCTCCCTTCAATTATGAAATAAGACCTTTTTCTGTGCATGAGGAGACTCATTGGATTTTCTGTATAATACAAATTAGTACTGTCAAGTGGGATCCAAAGTCAGCGCAAGCATGAGGATGCTATATAGGAAAACCAAATTCGAACTCATGCTCCAATTAAAATTGTATTTTATTTTTCTTGTAGAAAGCTTATAATTAAAATCTTTTCTCTCTGCCAGATGAATTACTTTCTGGCGAATCAAAACCAAAGCTGGACCTCCAGAGTGACAAATCAAAAGGTTTTATTTTTTTATTTTTTACATCAAGATTTATTTCTTTGTTATATTTTCATAGTCAAAACACAAAGTGAAACAAAGCACCTCAGGTCAGAAAGTATATTACATAGGAAAAATACAATATGTTAAAAAGCTATGAAAATATCCGCAGAGGAAAATAGTAGACTCTTTCCTTTAACTTGAAGCCTTTTTATTTCCTCTGTTAGGTATCCAGGTGCAGCTCGATTTGGAAAACTCAGGGGGTCCAAAAGGGAAAAAGGCCACTTCGGCAAGCAAATCAAAAGCCACTGGCTCCGTGGTTCAGCTGGGAAGAGAAAGAGATAAAATTGGCAGCTTATATGCTGTGACTGCTTCAGTGTAGGACAAACATGAGAAAATGCTTCAAGTTTTGCCTTGGTGTATGATATTTCTCCTTTGAATCTCTGCCTAGTGTTATTTTTATTTTTATTTTTTGTTTGCCTTTTGTTGGGTCTTTCTAGAGCTGATGATATGAAGTAATCTATATTTTGAATGAGCTAGTTGCCAATATCTTAAGAGATGCTAGTTCTACCTTGGTATTTACCCAGTTAATTTATCTTAAAACAAAGCATGGTTGCGTTTAATCTATTCGAGGCTGGATTTCTTTTTCAATTTAACCCAGAGAAACTTGAGAGGTTAATCTTTGAAAAATATTTTGTGCAACGGTCCTTGAAAGGATGATAAATAACAACAAAGGAAAGTTTCTTTTGCAGTATACATTGTGATTTGTGAAATAAAACTCACAACAGCTGATTTCACCGCTCAATTAACAATTGAATTAGTTTTTTCATTTCTCAAAAATAAAAGCTTGCAGATAAAGAGTTTGCAAGAGATAGCTTTGAAAAGACTCTTTGTCCGTGTAATTGCTTCAGTTGTTTATATGAGAAAAATAAAACATATTTGAATCTTATAAAAATGCGCTTGAACTTTATCTGAAGGGTACTACGTTCATTTGCATTAACTACGACTTTGATCTAATCATCATTAAAAGCTATTTAAAATCTTGGAATTTTTGCAAGTTGAAACTAATCTGTAACGGAAAATTATCTCACCACTAGAAAAATACAGTTTGTACGTGGATTTTAATTGGAGAGCTACACAGATTTGGAAACGTGTGCAATACTAGAGTATAGAAAAGTCCACTGTTTACACACGGATAATTATCCGTGTACGATTATACTAATCCTACACGGATTATTTAATCAAGAACCGTGTGAAAAGCCTCAAAAAGTGCACTCACCTCAACAGAGTTACACGGTTTTTTAAAGTAATATCCGTGTACGATTACTCTTCCTACACGGATATTTAGTAAATATCTGTGTAGCTCTCCTAACCTAGCTACACGGTTTTTACAGTAATATCCGTGTAGGAATAATAATCCTACACGGATATTACCTTATAAAATATTGTAGGAAGAATAATCCTACACGGATATTGCTTTAAAAAACCGTGTAGCTAGATTAATTTTTATTGTTAGCTCTTCCTACACGGTTTTTATTTAAATATCCGTGTAGAATTTACCTTTTTTTTTGTAATTTTTTTTGTTTTTGGCTAGCCTCCACTTTTGCTAGCCATTAAATTTTATATAATCAGAATTTTTTTTGCCCAAAAACAGATCCCCAAAACATAATATAACAATCAAAATTGATAATTACACTAATTAATTTATACAAATCCATATTGTTCTTTACAAAATTCAAACATAAACTATCTTGCCCACATCTCTCTCACTTGATTGATTTGCTCGGTTGAGAATGCGGCATGGCTCCGGTTATACTACAATTATAATTTGAGTTAGTAACGAGAAACAGATCGAATTATTGATATTTTTAAAATGAAAATTAATGTGAATTACATACCGCTTTTGGAAAGTCAAATTGAATTCTTTCGATCCAACTAAACATGAAAATCATTGTATAATAAGCGCACCCCCAAGACTGCTTCTGTCACGCGCACTAAAATTTACATTTATCGGCCTATGTTAGAATGAAAATAATTTTTTGAACTCTAAAATTTAAGTAAAAGAATTATAGGGTGCTCACTGGCAACCACTTAATTTTGAATTTATCTTTCACGGCCCCTTTGCATTTTGCTTGCACTCCTCCCTCTCGAACATATTTGTTCCAAGCCCTTACAAAATTAAGTAACTGTAATCAGCAATTTCGATCCATAATTTAATTACAATTGAAAAAAAATCAAACCTAGTGAAAAGATATTGCTTACTGTGTCAAAAAGGAGCAGATGTTTCCGCTATCTTCTAGTTTGATTCCTTTTGGCCTTGCAGAATCCATGAAATATGCCATATTTGCAGCAGGAATGATGATGAGTAGACACCAGTGTGTGCTATGGTATGAAAAATATAAACACAATTATAATCACATTTAATTTATTTTTTTTATTTTCAATAATTTACTGATCAAAGGCTTCCGTTGCGGACTGCTCTACATTCAGCCACGCTATAGTTACTTCCTAATTATTTAATTGAAAATATAGAGAAAAATTGAAGGTTAGAATCGTACATCTGGTGATATGGCACGAGAATAAAGCTCTTGTCATCCGTTTGGCAACGGTGCATCGCAGAGCACATGTAGTCGACACACTACTCACCCTAACTTTCAAACACAGTGGCATTGAGTTTGCCGGGGTCCAGAATTACACTCTGGTTTACCTTATTTTCGAGTGGCAATATTAGCAGGTTCGGAGCAACTTCCTGAAAAATTATTACAATTTGAATATATATTTGAGTGTTATACAATATATAAATAAATTAAGGTCACTTACATGGCGAAAATGGTGAGGAATGAGCAATCGAGCCATCTATCGC
>JAJHPE010000015.1:5587846-5670401 GCA_024447655.1 Carex scoparia
CCCTTTGGAAGCAAGACTGGGGGCAAGGAATCATGCGCAACACACTACCTATACTCTTCACCTTTGCTAGAAATCAGGATTGCACAGTTCAGGAATTTCTTAGAATCCCTGTCCTCTCTCAACTCTTCATACCGATCACCTCACAACAAGGAAGGCAGCAACTGTCAGAACTTCACACCAGACGACACCTATTACACCAGCAAATTGCCTCTACACTAGAGGTCACTGACGAGGCAATATGGAAGCTTCACAGCAAAGGCGACTTTTCAGTCAAGACAGCTTACTTAAGATTGTGCGACACTCCAACAACCAGACCACAGGCAGGCCCAATATGGAAGCTCCGAGCACCTCCAAGATTCAAGGTGTTTGCATGGTTATTGTTCCATAATAAAATCCTGACAATCAATAATTTGCAAAAAAGAGGATTTGTGCTCGTTGGCATGTGCTGTATGTGCAGAAGAGGCGAAGAAACTGCGAACCATTTATTCAATGAATGTCACACAGGCATCTCGATCACCAAGGGGGCCCTGCAGCACATGGGGATCGATCACAGGGGTAGGGAATGGAATTTCATACAGGCAATGGCAAACACAGCAATACAGAAGAAAAAAAGGGAGATAATTCTAATCTCCAACTTCATTATTTGGCGCGAAAGATGTAATCGAATCTTCAAAGAGCAAATCAAAACCGTGGAACAATTGATAGAGGAGATAGCCCAGCAGTGGAGTACATCACAGATGGCAGGTGAAGCGAGACCAAACCCAAGAGGCATAGGATGATACAACAGTTCTTTTGCTTTTTGTTTTTGCTTTCTTTTGTATTTTTGTTTCATTTTCTTTCATCTTCTTTTATTTGTATTCTTGTTTTTATCCGACAGGTTTCCTACCCGGAAACTAGTCACCACTGTAACCGATCATGGTTAATACAAATGAGGGCATGACCCTTATTGTTTCTCAAAAAAAAAAGACCATCCATTCCACTCACAGCACCTCGGAGAGACGCCAGAGTATTGCCATGAGCCACTTGAGGAGAGTTGAAAAATTCCACAGGAAACACATCCCCTTTAGAAAGAATCTCCAGCCTCGAGCTCGAAAGATGCAATGCAAATAACTCCCTCTTTGTTCGGTCACATATAAATAGAACTCTCCTTGCACGGTCATAAGCAAGCGAATGGGAAACGAACTGGTGGAGCTTCTCACTGCTGCCATCTCCCACAACCCAGCTACTCTTTCCTTCTAGCCTCCAAACCTTTGCAACATCATAGTCCATTCTGGTAAAATATATGATACCATCATAACCCAACATATCTCCTGATCCTCTGGGCATATCTCCTGTTCCTCTGGTATCATTGATAGGCAGCGGTAGTTGGGTTTTCCAGTAAGTGTCAGTGGAGATACCATATCCCATCAAAACCCCAGAATTTCCCATCCATCATACTGAGCCACCTCCGATATTGCACAGTTCGTACTGTGCACTTTCCCATATACCATAACCTGGGCAATAACCTAGGCCAAACATGTATAACCACCACTGAATGAGCTCAGAGGATTTTGACCATGAACAAGTCTCAGAAGAGTATATGTGAAACTGTAACCAATATTTTATCTTGTCACGATCTTTTGAAAAGAAAATTTTTATCTTGTCAAGATGGTCGAATTTAATAAATGCTAGAGCCAGCTTGAAGTTGAGAGAGATTGTCGGATCATAGATAAGTGCAACACCATGGTATCGATATGGCTCAGCATATGAAGAAAAACCAGGATCATAACTTAGAACAGACCAGGAGGAATTTACAGGATTGCCCACTACAAAAACCATATTTCGGCGAAAACAGAGAACACCATGATTGCGAGATGCCACCTTAAAGCCGCTCGACAGAAGGCTTGAGATAGAGGTGGGAAACTTTCCACCATCTTGAATGGGTTTGAACCATTGTTCGGAATGAGAAACCCAGTCCCTTGGTGTAAAGAATGCAGTTATTGGAGCAGGACGAGAGCAATGGGCACGAACAAATCCGGGGTCTGAGATGACTCGGGCCCAAGCACGACACACCGTTTGGACCCGCAACAGAGTCTCTGTAGGAAGAAGAGAAAGGATCATGAAGATTAAGTCAAAATTGGAGCTTAGAAAGGTGTCTGCCATGGTGAACAGGGCTTAGTATCTAATGTGAATTTGTGATTTTTGAAGGAGGGGCAACCGGATTAATGAAGTTATAATGGGAAATACAGGAAGGCTAGAGAAGCCTAGAAGGCATTAAACCTTAGACGGTATAAATTCTGCATAATACTTTTTCTGGTGCATTTAATTGTCTTGGGAAGGAAACGCAAGTCCGAACCGGTGGCGTTTCGTCTCGTCGAGGCGTGACTTTTTAATTTGCTTTTTGACCGATTTGAACTTTAAAACGACACGATTAGGAGAACGGAGCAACGAGCATGACCATCCAATCTATCTTAACATCTGTGTACATGAAAATTAAAGGAGATGCACATAAATTTTAATACATATTAAACGGTGATTGAACCCGTCGAACTAAAGTAGATCTGATGCCCATATATCAGACCACTCTTAAGTCCATAATTAGAATAGAGTTTTGAACAGAACTTAAAGCGAATTTTCACCAACAATAACAATAACAATAACAATAACAATAATAATAAGAGGAGGAGGGTTCTAATGCCCTAAACCCTAAACCCTAAACTTTAAATCCTAAATCCTAAAAATTCTAACCCTAAACCCTAAATCATGGTTCTGAAACTCGGAATCGGAATCAGGTTCTTGACCGTGGAATCAGAATCGGATGACTCGGCCGGAATCGGCCGAGTTGACTCAGAAACTCGGTTTTTTTGGCATAAAGTCTATTTTGTAGCCAGAAAGCCCAAAACGTAGGAAATAATTGGTAAAAAAATAATTTGTAATAAAACTATGTTAAGACATAACATTACATTCAAATAATTCATTAATTATATAATATAATACAAGCATTAAAAATTAAACACATTTTTTATTGCCAGAAGCTATGCCGAGCTAGCTGGATCATCTCATCACCCTCTACAACACTCATATTAATTAAATTTGGACGGGTAACAATCAAATTTACATTGTATTACTTATAAATTTAATATTTATCTAATTTAAAAATTAAATAGACTTTCATAAAATAATAACAAAGCTTAATAAATTCACAAAAGACAAATAAATTATATGTTTAATTTTAACTTTAACATTTTTGTATTTTATTTTGTATGCATTAATTTATCTTCAAAGAAAATATTTTATTTCATAAATATTTAATATTTTATTTTGCGTAAGTCAAAATAAAATAAATAAAAACTTAATTTATAAAATAAATAAATAAAATCACTATTGTCAACAACTATATACACCATTAACTTTAGTCAAATAAAAATAATAATAAAATAAATCATTGTCTATTTAATAGTGTTATAGCACGGAAATTTAAATTTAATTTAATTACACTAACAATTAAATTTTCAACTAATTAAAATTTTTAGTTAATTAAAAAGGTAATATTTAAATTTTATAATATTGTTTATTAAGTAAATTTAAGACTTACCTAGTAATAAAGTTAATTTTACAAATAAAGATTTTCCTTCATACTTAAAAATGTTATTAAAAATTAGTAACCTTGTAGAAATGTATTAAAATTTTGGGTAACAAAATTTTAATAAATTATAAACAAAGTATAAATTAAATGAAGAAAATAATTTGTATAAATTTCAAAATGTAAGTTCGTTGATTTGATTTGATTAGATGTAAATAATTCATTAGATAATATCAACTAAGTTTTAGCACGAATCTCAAAGCCTTCAATTTCACTTCCTTGTTAATCTCTCTTTACCTTCCTTCTCTCTCTGACAGGCTAGGCCCCACTCCCTCGCTCTTTCCTTCTTTTAATCGGATCCCAACCCTTTTCCCTGTCGCTCTCTCTCTCTGCCTCACGGACCCCACTACTCCCTCATTTCTTTCTCTGGCTCTCGCTTACAGTGGCCCCATCTCCCCCGCGTTGCTTCCTGGAGAAGAAATGGAGCCGACCTTCGCTTCTCTCCTCTTTCGTTGCTCCTGGAGACCAGATCTGCTCCTGTCGCATCTCCTCTGTGCGCAGTGACGACGCCGCAGAGCCAGGCTCGGCTTTGTCCCGGTATCTCTCTTTCTTTCTCTGATTTGGGTTGCTTGTCTTTTGCTTTCGCTCAGTTGACTCGGCCGGACTTGGCCAGAAACTCGGCTGACTCGGCCTGAAACTTGAAAACTCGACCGAGTCAGACACTGTTCATCCGAGTTTTACTTCAAAACTCGCACAAGCGAGGAACTCGGGCATAACTCGGCTCGGACCAGCCCGATTCCGAGTTGACTCGGAATCGGCCGAGTTTACGAACCATGCCCTAAACCCTAAACAACAACAACAACAACATACGGAGCTACATTCCAACGAACGATCAACTGATTGTCTGATCTGATCGTTTAATTAACAGAAATCATGTAAAGAAAAATATTGAAACAACACGAAGATCGTTAAAACAACACGAAGATTTTTATGCAACATACGGAGCTGCATATGCAGGCAATATTTTTATGACTCGTTAAAACAACACGAAGATCGTGTTTTATTAAAACAAAACAACAAAAACATAATGGAGAGTAACAAACAAATGTATGAGATTTCTTTAATATCCATACTAGTATATATCAAGCGAATAAAATTTAAATTCAAAATATGTAGTCTTTTTGAACCAATCTGATCTACATCTATAATCACCATGTAGTCTTTTTTTTTTTTTTTTTTTTTTTAATATTCGTAATATTATATATCAAGCGAATCAAATTTAAACTCAAAAGGTGTATTAATATAAGTGATATGAATTTGTCACCATGCAGTTTTTATTTTAAATCAGATAATTACATTGTTTAAGTCAAGCAGGGAGCCCATGTCATTGACAATGTCACAGTACCACAATATCAAAACAGCTAAGTAAGCAACATATTAACCAGTATCAAGATATAGTTAAGTTTCAAAAATAAGCTAGAACCATTAAAGCTAAGCCATTTAACAAAGGACTGACAGTTAAACTAGATACAAAATTTGGAGAAGGATAGTTGTCTTTCATTTATCAGGGGCAGAAACACCAGGGTGATACAGTAATATCTGCATGCATGGAGGGATGACAACTTCTATGGCGGGCATCCAAGATTTGATAGCTGTCTTTGCTTCCTTCTTCATATCACCTGTCCAGTAATCAACAATATATTTTATTAGCAATATAAGAGATCTAGCAAATTTAGAAATACAGTCATTAAAACATATGTCATTTCTATGTTTCTATATTATCCAACATGCTGCACTTAGAACTACTAATAGGCCAGTTTTCTCATGATTAGATAATGACAGTGAGTATTGAAAGATATCATCCCAAGTGTGCCAAGTAGGACAATAACATTTGACTTTTATCTAACCAGAATCAAATTTACTATGCTTGTGAACAATTAAGGAATAAATGATCTCTTGTTTCATATGCAGAGCAGAACTGACATTGTTGGTTACCTGTCCAACCTTTGGAAGTAAGAGTATCGGTCAGGATTTTTTTGTGCATAGTCAACCATATAAACAATCTAATTTTTGAAGACTCTGACAATATTCACCAAATGAGAGGTTGAGAAGTGAGAATACTCATTATATACTAAAATAGATAGCTAGTGTGCAGGAAACTATATGAATATTACAAAGTTGGGTCAATAGTTGTCACTTGTCACCTGTCACTTTCTTTTTCTGTTTATGATTTACACACCCTTAGAGTTGTGAATTTATATCACCTTTAGCTCAGAACCGTTCGATCAGTTTTAGCATGAATATTAAAGAAGCTCCATATATCGGGCTATCATAAACTCCAACCACCGTGAACATAAAATAAAAAAATTATACTTTGATTAATCGTCACACATAACACTTAGCCATTTAACGTCAAACTTCTAGCCATTATAAATCCAAAAAAAAATTAGAAATCGTTAGAAAATAACTCATCACTTGAACTGCTAACTAGATTAGAGCATCTCCATCTTTACTTGCAAAGAAATTACAAATACCAATATGACAAATTGAAATTGCAAAGTTATGATGAAGGGGTTTCTAATTAGCAAGTACAAATTTAGAGATGTAATATTAATAATGGTAAAATTATTAATTTTTAAAAAACATTTTTTAATTATGTTAAAGAAAGAAAAATTACAACAATTGAGAAACTGATTTTGTGTAAAGGTTGAATGTCAAGTCACCCAACTATTTAATATCTGCATAAGAATTCCCATCCGGTCAAACCTGCGATCTCCCACAATTGAGACACAGATTTGGATGTAAAAAAATTGTTAATATGATCAATAAATTTAATATGTTTGCAATTATAAGAATTAAAATGTTCTTAGAAATTTACTATTTTTTTTAGTTAATTGACCAAATTTTGTTGTTTAATTTTGAATTTTTTTTAATATTAATTTTGAAGGTTTCAATTTTCTTCATGGACCTTTTTAACAACTTTAACCAATTGGTCTTCTGGAAAATATAGTGGCGTATCTTACATTTATTAGAGTAAGTTTTAACTTGTCACGGATCTCAAAACAGACCACTATTTAGATATATAGACACCGAATTTACTTGTGTACATTGATGTAATTGGCTTCCACTTATACGAAATAAAATTGTAATTGATAAGGATCGACATGATATGCAATAGAATTTATAAATTATTTATGATTTTGGGTAATGAGTTGCTAGATTTGCAGTAAATATGCTAAAATGAGTTGGATTAACTAATTTGAAGATGTATTAAACAATCAAAATAAAAGGCCGATTAACTAATTGTGACGGGTAGATGGTGGGAAATAAGCCCAAGTCCAAATTAATTATATATCTCGGCCCAAAAATCAATTGTGTTGATATAATTTATTGATAATCACACGGATAATAGCAAGTGCAGTTTTGAAACTATTGATTCGATCCAAAGATATCTGTGTTAGAAATGTCCTGACATGAATATTTTGGGTATAAATTAATAGTTAATTACAAAATTAAATAAGAAAAATTTCCTGTGTCCATCTAAAACTTTCAAATAGCCAATTTTTCCATTAAAGTACTATAATATCCAATATTCCCATACAAATTCAAAATTCTTTCTACTATCTCCTTTTATTTATGTTACTGTTTATTTAATTATTTTAAATTTATATTGACCATTATATCCCTCTGATTCTAAATAGATACGTCTAGTGCTTTTAATTTTTATTCTTCTTTTCATACGCCACATCTGCTTTAAATTTTTGTTCTTCATTGGTAAGCTGTCGATCTCTCTACCAAGCTCTCCATAAATCAAAATCATCAAAAGCGTTCCTCTTGCCTCCCCTCCTCTGCTGACCATCTCATCTCGGGTGTCAATGTTATCTCACTCTCTAATGCTGCTACCTCTCGACCCCACAGAAGTGATGCCTCTTTTCTACCAATGAACCTCTCGCACTCAGACCACCTTGCACACGAAGCTCCTCTCTTGCACATGACATTTCGATCCCATTACATAGGTATTTTCTTACTTTAACTTGAGGGGTGATACTTGGTACTTGTTTGTACCAGAGAACGCAAGAGGGATTCAAATTGGCACTGGGAATTAACCGAAATTTTTATTTCTACCATTATTAAAAAATAATAAACCAAAAAATCATTTTTTTTGAGAATTTCTAAATCTGTCATGTCCGCCAATCAAATATGCGGATCAAATTGGACAAGTCCGCCCATCAAAATGCAGACACATATTGATGTCTCCCATTCAGAATGGCCGACCCATTTTTCCTATATCCTGGGTAAGAAGAGCATCGGAATCCTGCATAATTGTAAGTTTTCTTTCTTTAATTTTTAAACTCTTTATTTATTTCCATGTCCTATGGAATTAACACTTATTTTTTAGTGTTTGTTTGTAAATTTTCAGGTTAAAAATGACAACAATGGAATTTAATGTTTGTTGTAGGACTTAATTATATTTGTAATGTGAGAACAATTATTATGGCCTGACCCTTGTTCCAGAATATAAGCTAGTCTGTTTGGGTAGAAGATGGCAAAATAGAATTCCGATGGGGTTGGACTTGTTGAATAAGAGAAGAAGAGGACACCAAGCCAACCGAGACACCTAAGAAATGCAGAACAAAGGTGCTCGAGATGCACGAGCTAGTTATTTATTTTAATATTCAATTTTATTTTTGAAACTATTATTTATAATTAAAGTCAATGGAACTAACATTTATTTTTTGTGTCTGTTTGTAAATTTGCAGGTTAAAAATGAAGACTTGAAATTTAATGTTTGTTGTAGGACTTAATTTTATTTGGAATGTGGCAATTTATCTTTGTAAGAACATTGACTAATTATTATTAATTTAGATGTTTTTTATTGTAATGGTAAGAACATTTGCTAGCAATTACATTTTTCAATTTGGTTGCCTTTCTTCTTATTTATTACTACTTTTGATGAAAATTACTTTCCATTGATTATTCTCCTTATTTATTTGTTTGAAATTAATATAACTGAATTCATTTTTTTATCTCAAAGAAATGAATAATTTCATAAATTAATACCACCAAAACTCTCAAATAATGACTGTACGGAAAAACAAATATATATATATATATATATAGTCCGTCATTCAAAATAGCAGACACAAAGGGGAGTTCACTATAAATAGCGGACTTACCCTTTTGTATTTGCCGTTCAAAATGACGGACGTGGCACCTTCATAATTTGTCAGAAAAAGTGGCATTTATGATTTTTCTGAATATGGCATTATTAAAAATTTCGGACTGTTAACGGTACTACAATAAGAATTAATGTTCCTGTACTGTTCACGGTACTATAATTTGAATTAATGTTCCGTCACTATTCATAGAAATATAATGTGAATTACTGTTCCGGGACTATGATCTGATTTACTATTCACGGTACTATAATATGAATTACTATTCACATGATGCTGTTCACAATACTATTGATGGCACTACAATCTGAATTACTATTCACCCAGTAATGTTCACGATACTGTTCATGATTTCTATTCACGTCATTGCAATTTATGAGTTACTGTTCACTGGTTCAAAGGAGACGGTGAGTGTGTGTGCAGTAGAGAGAGTGAGAGTGTGCTATGTGGAGAGAGAGAGAGAGAGAGAGAGAGAGAGAGAGAGATTTTATATGGCATCAGCCTAGAGAAGAAATGGTGAAAGTAGAGTATCGAAATATTTAAAAAAATGATGCATAAGAAATTACAAAATCTATATGATTTACATGGTCCATGTCAAAATAATTTCCAGACTAACACCAGAGGTCTCTGTCAAAAATTCCAATGCCATACATTATCTTTCTATTGTAATTTAAAAAATATATGATTTATATGCTTCAATGTAGTGTATTGAAAAATGGCCCGGGGTCCCGGACTGGACCGGACCGCCATTGACCCGTGCACGGGTTGGCACGGGTCCAAGGGTAGTCCAGGCTGTCTCAAATCACGGTTCGGACTCCATTTTTGAAAAAAAACCTTCTCAACCTGGACCGCTCGACCCGTGAATCCGAACTGCCCGGACCGACCGGACCGTGAACCCGTGCCCCTGCCCCACCCCCCCACCAAAGTAGATTGGTTTCAACGGTTTGGATTTGTCATTTGAAGTCTACTCAATAGATTTTTGAAGAGGTAGCACAATATGTCACTATGCTACAGGTAGCACGCCAGCCTTATTCTTATTAGATAATTATATTTATTTTGTTGTAATTTGCAAATAATTATATTTATTTTGTTGTAATTTGTAGATAATTAGATTTATTTTGTAGTAATTTGTAGTAATTGTTAAGGTATTAGATTTAATTTGTAGTAATTTGTAGTAATTAGATTTATTTTAGAATATGTTAGATTTAATTTTTAAATTCGGATTTATTTTTAATAGGTTAAAAAAATAGATTATATTTATTTTGTGAAAGTGTTATGTAATTATATTTGTTTTTCGATAAATTAGATTTTAGTTTTAAATTCGGATTTATTTTTAATAGGTTAAAAAAATAGATTAGATTTATTTTTTGAAAATGTTATGTAATTAGATTTGTTTTTTAAATAGGTTAGATTTTATTTTTAAATTCGGATTTATTTTAAATAGGTTTAAAAAAATAGATTAGATTTAGTTTTTGAAATTTTGAAGTAATTATATTTATTTTAATCTTTATGGTTAC
The DNA here is from genome assembly GCA_024447655.1 of Carex scoparia. Taxonomy (NCBI): domain Eukaryota; kingdom Viridiplantae; phylum Streptophyta; class Magnoliopsida; order Poales; family Cyperaceae; genus Carex; species Carex scoparia. The sequence continues at coordinate 5,598,103 of JAJHPE010000015.1, forward strand.
TTTTTAAATTATAAATTTATAAACATTTCAATTATTTTTAAAATTATTCATTTTAAAGAAGAATTACTAACAAAAAAAAAAGTTAGAACTCCGCCTATGTTATTTTACATAGCCGGTCCCAAATCCGGAATAGACAAATAGTGTAGTTTTTGTTTATTAATCTATTATTTTAAAATAATTTTGTTTTAAAGATCAAATAATTCGTATTTTATTTAAAGTAATTGATTTAAGAAATTTTTGTAGATATCAAAACCAAAATTTATTTCCTATTATTCTTCTAAAGTAAATATTTTTTTAAATAGTTGATTACTCAATCTTCATTACATATCAAATATTTCAAAAATCTAAATTTTTTTATTTTTAAATAATTTATTTTTGGGCACTTCACTGATAGCATGAATTTGATGGTCTATAAAGGAAACAAAGTATCGAGAACAGATAACATGAATCGATTTTTTCCATGTTTTCTCTCGTTGATACACCACCATATTCATGCTCTTAGTCCAGCGTTCATGATACATTTTCGCTCTTAGTCCAGCGTCCATGATACATTTTCGTAAAGAATTATTTAATTCGGCTTTTTTGGTTATATTAATAAAAGTGTTGGAATGTCATGAATTTTGGTTTATATTTTGAATTATAAATGAATTATATTTTATTGGTTTAAAAATAAAAAATAAAAACATGGATGGTACAAAAAAAAACCGAAAAAAACCCAGTTCGGGTTTGACCCGGACTGTCCTATCCCCAACCCCCCTATCCCCCAACCAGGATCGTTTGGACTGCCGACCCGTGCGGGCATGGGTCCAAGTGCAGGCAAGGGTGCGGTTTTAAAAAAAAAGACCGTGCTACCCGGACAGTGCTACCCGTCGATCCTAGGTGACTGTGCCCGGCATGCCCGTGTACCTGCTGGGTTTGACCCGGCCCAGACCGACCGGACCGTTAGCAAGACACTAGTCCAATATCAAAATTATTTCTCAGTCTTTTGTTTCATTTCATTTCTAAAAAATATGCGATTTACATCTTTGAAAGATCTGCAATCTAACTTTGCTATTTAGTATTTATCTTGTGGGATCAGCAATTGACATTTTGTATTAATGTGGGATCTGCTACCTAACTTTGTTATTTAATATTTGATGTGGATTTCGTTCGAGATAAACAAGGTTGATTGGATATCGTTTGAGGTACAATAATAGAATTGTGGGCATATTGCGTGTTTTTTTTGAAGGTTAAGGTATATTGCAAGTTTAAACAGATACTAATATGCTTACATATTGCAAGTTTAAACAAATACTAATATCTTTTCTTTTAAATATGCAAGTTTAAACCAATACCTAACTTTGTTATTTAGTATTTAATACGGACTTGAGCTGTTGTACAAAATAATAAAAATAAAGGGTAATTCTAATTTCTCCTGCTTAACCGTTCTCTAACCGTCCCCCAGATAAAAACGCATTAATCACGCTAAACGACAAAAAAACGCGTTAATCGCGCAAAAAAGATGCAGACCATAAAACCGTCCGATAGTATTTATTCTAAACACAAATGTATTCATCCTAAAACAAAAAATATTCAACTAAGGTCTGCACATTAAAATAAATAAAGCTGGAAATATCACTAATCATCTTTTACACGTTTTTAGAGGTGGGTGGTTTTTTCTCCGTTTAATCAAACCAATATTTCTGACGATCTGTAAGGAATTTTTCAAATCTAAAACCATGAACGTCTTCTAAATAATTTTCTTTTTCAAATGAGATCCATGATGACATACTTTCGAGTTGTCGGTTGCACAAGTATTCATCCTCGTCATGTAAGTATTCATACATAATACATTAAGTATTTATCCTGGTTGTGTAAGTATTCATCATTAAGATCCGCCTAGTTGTCATGCTAATCAATCCCTATACTTGTAATACTCTTAATACATATTTACACTTACACGGTGATAATGAATACTTGCTCTAAGAGAGATGAATACTTGCATAACGAGGATGAATACTTGTGCAACTGACAACTAAAAACGTGTAAAAGATAGGTGAGTGATGTGTCCAGTTTTTTTTTTTTTTAAATACTTGATATCATATGATGAATGCTTGATGTATTACAGATGAATACTTGATGTATAATAGATGAATACTTGCGTGTGACAGTTGTAAAATCTTTCAAATATTAGGCGGTCCCTAAATATTAAGTGGTCTCGCAGTTAGTTAACAGTTACTCATATAGTTATTGACTAGGGGACAAAATGGGAGATTGATTAGCGGGACAGTTAGGCAGATCCTAAAGATGAATACTTACACAATGAGGATGAATACTTGATATATTATGTATGAATACTTGAATGACGATGATGAATACTTGTGCAACCGACAACTCAAAAGTATGTCGTCATGGATCTCATTTGAAAGAGAAAATTATGTAGAAGACGCCCGTAGTTTTAGATTTGTAAAATTCCTTATAGATTGTCAGAAATATTGGTTAGATTGAACGGAGAAAAAACAAACCACCTCTAAAAACGTGTAAAAGATGGTTAGTGATGTGTCAATTTTTTTTTTGTCTTAATGTGCAGACATTAGTTGAATACTTTTTTGTTTTAGGATAAATACATTTGTGTTACAAATGAATACTAATAGTGGTCCGTGTCTCTTTCACGCGATTAACACATTTTCTGGGCGGTTTTACGCGTTTTTATTTTGTCGTTTAGTTGTTTTAACGATTTTTATCCGGAGGACAGATAGGGAACGTTTCACGGAGGATAGCTAGGCGGACCCAAAAATAAAATAAAAGGTTTTCGTCAGTAATTTTTTTTTTCTTCTGAAATTTCACTACTACAAAAAAACGTCTTCCTACACTGTACCTTATAAATGGATTTTCTCAATTTTATAAAAAAAACGTGTATGAAATAAGATTTTTCCAGTATTCTAGGAATCCTACACGAATATTAACTTAAAAATCAGTGTCCGTGTGGAAATTAAGCTTTTATACACGGATATTTCATTAAATATCCGTGTAGGAATAGTGAGAGAGCTACACGGATTTGCAGTTACAAATCCGTGTGGGAAGGGTGATTCTTCATCTTCCTACATGGATATTCAATTAAATATCCGTGTAGGATAGTCCACAGTTGTGAAATTTTATTAAATGTTACCCAAATATTTTATTATATTATTTTATATTCCTACACGAATATGTAGTTAAATAACCGTGTAGGATTCCCTATTTTTATTTTTTTAAATATAATATACTTTCAATTTCACATTTTGTTATTATTTAAATATAAAAATGAACATGTTTTCATTGCTGTGAAGCTCTTTAAATATTCATTCTTATAAATTAAGAAATTTATTCATTTAGATATGAACTTTGTAAATATTAATTTCTTTATAATTTATGTATTCATTCTTGTACACTATTTTACAAATAATAATATTCATCACTGTGTTAGAAATATTAAATATTAATAAATTTAAAATTGTACAATTAATACAGAAAATAAGTACAGAAAAACAAAAATGGAAACAAGTAAACTTTCATATATTACTACTGATATATATATTACAAAAGTTACCCAAAAATTGATATAATAAAACAAAAAAAAGAAACTCCTACAATAACAAAAAAAAAAGAAACTCTAAACAACATATTTTTTCTTTGTCCGACGAATGTAGGGCTTCGGTGGCGGATTGCCCCTGGGGCTGCGACGTGGACGAGTCTGGGATAACCTGGTGGTGGTCGTTCGTAACCGAGTGGGATCCAAGGCACTGGCATGAAGTCCTCTGGAACTGGTGGTAGTGCCTCAACAGGTTGTTCTTCCTCGACACGAGACATTTTTTTACTTAGAGAAATTAAGATAGGTTTAAGAGGAACCGATTCCGAAGATATATAGGGGTTAAGGTGACTCTTCGTTTTTCTGTGTTTATTTTCGGTATATTCAATATTAAATTTGTAATTAATTACATAGGGCGCGCATGCTTTGAAATAAATATGCATGTCCCTCCTAAGTTGTACCGTTCTTTTCTTACACGGATAGTTACGTAAATATCCGTGTTGAAAGAGTATTCCTACACGGATATTTAATAAAAACCGTGTTGGAAAAGAGGAGAGCTACACGGATATGTACTTAAATATCCGTGTAGGATACCTATTACACACGGATTTGTAATAAAAATCCGTGTAGGAATCCTTGTAGCAGTTCAAATTATTTTTTTCAATTTCAAATTTTGTTATTATTTTTATATTTAAATATAACATTAGCTAGTTAGATTATTCAAAAATATAAATATAAACAGAAATTTAAATATAAAACCATACATCACAGAATTAGAAAACATTAAAATAACATACACCATACATCACAGAAATAAAAAAAAAAAAAAAAAACTAGCTAGATATCACATAAGAAAAAAAACTATCTAGATATATAACTAAAATGAAAATACAAAATATAAAACCAACAAAATACAAAACATTTCCAACTAATTGCCGCGCCTTTTTTTCTTAGGGAAGTAGTTGATTCTCTTGCCTCCATCCTTGTTTACATTGTCCCAAATTCTTTTGCTTCTTCTCAAAGATAACCAAACATCCTCATCATGCATAGGACCTTCTGGACCGTAAGGCTCATCATCAGAGAACTGGTAGTGATCAGATTCATCGGGGGATGATGTTAATTCAATTACGGGGGGCGGGGCTAAATGACTCCACTCAACTATGTCTGGATGTGGATCAGAGAACTGGAAGGTTTCAGATGGACCAATGAGAGGAGGGTAACCAGCGGGAATAGGAAGCGGTGGAATAATTATGGGAGCCCAGTTGGGATCATCTTAGGGGTCTTCGGCCGTAGGATTTTCTGCGGGATTTTCAGATGGAGTAGGATTTTCAGATGGAGGATTTTGCACTGTGGGCAAATTCTGGTTAACGCTAGGAGGACTCTCCATTTCGTTTTTTTTTCTGATTTGTAAAATTCTGGTTAACGCTAGGAGGCAAATTCTGTGCAGTGCGATTTTTCACTAAAATTAGCGGTGATTAAATAGAATTAAGGGAGAAGAGCGTTTGAACTCCCGCGCGACGTTTGAACTACCCTAACTAAACCATAAACCCTTCAGATTCTACACGGATTTTGAGCAGAAATCCGTGTAGAAAAGTTAATCCTACACGGATAATAAATTAAATATCTGTGTAGTTATTTATCTTCCTACACGGATATATAATTCAATAACCGTGTAGGAAAAGAGGAGAGCTACATGGATATGTACTTAAATATCCGTGTAGGATACCTAGTGCACACGAATTTGTAATAAAAATCCGTGTAGGAATCTTTGTAGCAGCTCAAAACTAGATTATGTCTTCCAAAATTTTCTAAGTCCCCAGTTCACTTCTTCTTCCTCTGATTTTGAAATTCTTCCAAGTCCGAGTTCAAAACCCTCACCTCTGGTCCGCCGCGCTTTCTCTTCTCTCTTCTCTTTGTCTCTCTCTCTCTTTCTTTTGTCAGGGTTTAGGTGGTGTGTGCGCCTCTATTGCTGCCTCTCTCTCTTTCTTTTGTCAGTTCACTTCTTCCTCCTCTAATTTTGTTTGTAGATTTTTGGTAATTTACATAGAATCCAACTGCTTCTAAGGTACCTCTCTTGTTACTAACTCAAATTATAATTGTAGTATAACCGGAGACAAGCCGCTTACTCACCCGAGCAAGTCGACGAAGTGAGAGGGATGTGGGCAAGGTGGTTTATTTCCCAATTTTGTACTCCACAATATGGATTCGTATAAATTAATTTGTGTAATTATTAAATTTGAATTGTTATGTTGTTTTGGCAATTTCTATCTGTTTTGGGGTTCTGTTTTGGGTTAAAAAAACATTATGATATTATTTATAATGGCTAGCAAAAGTGGAGGCTAGCCAAAAACAGAAAAAAAATACAAAAAAAAGAAAATCGTACACGGATATTTGAAAAAATCCGTGTAGGATGTGTTAAAAATAAAAATTGATTTAGGATCTTCCTACACGGATTTGTACTAAAAATCCGTGTAGCTAGGGTATGGAGCTACATGGTTTTTAAAAAAAAAACCGTGTAGGAATATATTTCATACACGGTTTTTTGTTAAAAACCGTGTAGCTCCATACCCTAGCTACACGGATCTTGAGTAAAAAATCCGTGTAGGATTAGTGTAATCGTACACATATAAATTATCCGTGTGTAAATGGTGGACTTTCCTACACTCCAGTATCGCACACGATTCCAAATCCGTGTAGCTCTCCAGTTAAAGTCCGTGTACAAATTGTTTTTTTGTAGTAGTGTTTGTCATACAACTTATTTAATGACAAAAAAATTAACATTTTTAATATGTTAAGATTATCAGCGAAATAAGTATGATGCTTTCATAACATAATTGTAAAATGCCTATAAAATCACTAGTGGAAAAACAAGGACGAACTTACAAGCGATACTGATAGTACTAATAATCAGAAACAGTTAAATAACCATTACAGATTCAACAATCAAAAACGGTCGTTTAAATAACTGTTATTTAATATTTAGTTCTCATCCCTAATCTATTGTGGAATAATATTCCACACAATAGATTAGGGATGAGAACTAAATTTTTTTGAAGAATCTTCTCAAAAGAGAATCGTTCTAGCAAATGATGAAAATTAATTAGGACATATTCCACTTCTATCAGTTTTTAAGAAAAAAACAGAAATAAACGATTTTGTATTATTTTCTTTCCATATTAAAAATATTGTTAGGATTAACAAATGGACTAAATTGACAATCTTAATGTTATTTGTCGGAATCAAGCTAAAATTACTTTTTTAAATATATTTCAGTTTCATTTTCCTTTCTTAAGTTTAATCTCCAGTAAATATATTTTAGTTTTATTTTCCTTTTTAAATTTAAAATTTCAGAAAATAAAGACCCCAGTAATACTGAACTTAGTTTAATTTTAAGCATCTTTAAATATCTTTTTTAGGAGTAGATATTAATTAAATACCTTCCTTGTGATCTCCAAATATGTGTTTTGTCTTATCAATTAAGATGAGTTAATTGAAATATTCCGAATAAAATAAAAAGTGTTGTGAAAACATATTTTTCTAATCAAAATCATCAAGTATAAAAAGTAGGGTTTGAGTAGACAATTTCATGGTAAATATCCAGATCCAAAATAATTTAACAATTTCTTTTTTATGGTTAGCAGCAATTGCCAGCAACAGATATATTGATAAAAAAGTTTAATTACAAACTGAAGAAAAAAACATTGTGCCTGCCTCTAAAACCATACAATGAGGTGAGCATGTCCTAATTACAAAATCTCGTAATAGTAAAATATTAATATGTGAAAATCTCTAACAGTTAATTCTCCACGGCTCAATTTCCAATTCCGTGTCATTAATGAGACGACAAACCAGCCTCTGTTATTATTATTACTTAAATTGTAGACCACATTTGGTGCTTCTGGTTCTTATGCCAACTCAGAATTTTGTCTATGTCCTCGACTCGAAGCCGAATTAAGGAAGGAAGTTTGAAATTGTTCCATATTTGAACAGGCTATATAAATATAAGTTAAAAACATAATATAGTAATCTGATCTACTTTATAACATTTTAAGATAGGTACCATACTAACCATTATTAATTCTAGGACTTATCGAGCATATATACAGAAGGGAGGATGGCACAAGGCGAGGAAAAAGACATGTGAATGGAAATTATTTTCGGTATGAAATATTTTAATCGATTTTTTCATTCTAACTTATTTCAAGTTCCAATTGCACTATTAATTATATTTTATTTACAAAATAAGCATTTCAGACCCCCAGACAACTCGGTAACTGGGTGTGTGAGTATTATGTAATGACCATGGAGATGCTCTTCACTTGTTTTGCACGTTCTTTTCCAAAGGTATATATGTCAATCACTTTTTTCTATAATGCTTTGAGATTAACTCCTTATATATGTTATTAATATGTTTTGATTTATTCATGAAGTTTCATTTAGGTACAAAGGAGTACTTGAACAAAGACTTACATTAGCTTCATCTCAAATGGTGTAATTACTTGTGGAAATTATAGTTTTAGTCTAGGGTATTGGAATTAAACCAGAAATAATTTTTGGTACATATGATGTACATTTTTGTGGTTAGAAAAACCAATTAATGTTGTGCATTGTAAGTTATATGATGGGGCTTTAATTATGGGGGTTCACTCTAATTTTTGTGGTTAGAAAAACTTGATAAATAATTGAGGGTTCTCTGTAATTATGGGACTGGTTTTTGGTCATACAACCAGTGGGGATCTTTGTAGAAAACTCTTCTGGTTTTGGGTGATATAGTTATACATGAGGCTATATGATACTTGGCTTGCTAGCTTATATAATTTTGTGGTATAGTTATATGATACTTGGGGTTCAAATACTTTGGTTCTATAGTACAATTAATGTATGTTGGTGAGGATATATTGCTGATACAATGTAATATTGCTCTCTATAAATGTTATATTGCTTGTAGGTTTGTATTGTTGGATATATATGTGTGTGTGTGTGTGTGTTTCTATATATATATATTTTTTGAAAGGTTTATATTGTTGGATATATGTATGTGTGTGTGTGTGTGTGTATCTGTGTGTGTGTGTGCTGCTCTTGTTTATATAGTTGGTACAATGAAAAATTGCGCACTATATTGTTGTCTATGTTATGTTGCTTAAGGTTTATAATGTTGGATTACATATGTATGTTATTGTTGGTTCAAATATGAGTAGTAGAATTAATACATGTTAGTTACATTCATTCACTACTACAGAATGACGCTTCCTACACTGTGGTTGTACACCGATTTTCTCTGTTTTATGTAAAACCATGTGTCAAATAGGATTTTTCCAATGATCAATGATATCTCTCAGAATCCCACACGGATATTTCATTGAAAAACAGTGTTTCAAAAAAGCCGTTTGAAATTTACATTTCCTACACGGATATTTAGTTAAATATCAGTGTAGGAATTGTGCGAGAGCTACACGGATATTTATTTAAATATCCGTGTTAGGAGAGTTATTTGTACACGTATTTTTATTTAAATAGCTGTGTATATATGTCGATAGAGTTACACGGTTTAATATCTAAATAGCCGTGTAGAAAGGTCATCTAGGGTTTCAGCTGAAATAAAAAGCTTCTCTTCCAGCGCCGTTTTGATCACTCTCTCTACGAGACACATATGAGTTTAGGAAATATCACTCTCTCTACACGGATTAAGGAGATATAGGATTCAAAGTTTCTCCTCCATTAAATTTTTTTCTCTGAGATGGAGGATTCACAGTCTTTCCTCTCTATTGGAGGTGGAGGAAATGACACTGAATCCTCCATCTCAGAGTAAAATCAACGGAGAAAAAATTCAGCTGAAATTCAAAGTTTCTCTTCCAGCGCCGTTTTGATCACTCTCTCTACGAGGCACATATGAGTTTAGGTCCTTCTGTAGCAGTGTGCGCTTGCATTTGTGTGTACGTAGGAGAAAAGAAAATATGCATTTGTGTGCGCTGAAATTCAAAGATCACTCGCAGCTTCCTAAACCCACAGGTGCAACCGCACACTACTACATGAGGACCTGCAAAATTGCAAATCAACCAAATCAACCAAGTGAGATGAATTTTGTAAAGAACAATATGGATTTGTATAAATTAATTAGTGCACTTATCAATTTTATTTGTTATATTATGTTTTAGGGAATCTGTTTTTGGGCAAAGAAAAAATTCGGATTTATATATAATTTGATGGAAACTAGCCAAAAACAAAAAAAAATTACCAAAAAAAAAGTTTTTTATTTAAATATTTTATTATATTCAATATGATTTGAAAGTAAATATCTGTGTAGTAAAAAAAATTCAGATTATTTTTTTAAATTTCATATTTTGTTATTATTTTATATTTGAAGATAACTTTTAAATATAGCATAAACTCTAAACCCTAATATTAACTGAGATTCATCACGGATTTTGAGGCAGAAATCCGTGTAGAAAAGTGAATCTTACACGGATATTCAGTTAAATATCTGTGTATATAGGATAAAATTTGTACACGGATAGTTAGTAAAAATCCGTGTAGGAATGTTGTATCTGAAAATTTATCTAAGTACCCTAACTTTTCTGAATATATATGTTGATATTTTATTATATTAAATATGATTTGAAAGTTAATATCTGTGTAGTTCAAAATTTTCAAATTATTTTTTTCAATTTCATATTTTGTTATTATTTTTATATTTAAAGATAACATTAGTTAGATTATTAAAAAAAATATAAATATAAACAGAAATTTAAATATAAAACCATACATCACAGAAAAAGAAAACATTAAAATAACATTAGTAAGAAACTGGTTCGGTGTTACACCATACATCACAGAAAAAAAAAATAGCTAGATATCACAGAAAAAAAATAAACTATCTAGATATATAACTGAAATGAAAACACAAAATATAAAACCAACAAAATACAAAACATTTCCCACTAATTGCCGCGCCTTTTTTTCTTAGGGAAGTAGTTGATTCTTTTGCCTCCATCCTTGTTTACATTGTCCCAAATTCTCTTGCTTCTTCTCAAAGATAACCAAACATTCTCATTATCCATAGGACCTTCTGGACCGTAAGGCTCATCATCAGAGAACTGGTAGTGATCAGATTCATCGGGAGTGATGTTAATTCAATTACGGGGGTCGGGGCTAAATGATTCCACTTAACTATATCTGGATGTGGATCAGAGAACTGGAAGCTTTCAGATGGAACAACGAGAGGAGGGTAACCAGAAGGAAAAGGAAGCGGTGGAGGAATTATGGGAGCCCAGTTGGGATCATCTTGGGGGTCTTCGGCCATAGGATTTTCTGCGGGATTTTCAGATGGAGGATTTTGCACTGTGGACAAATTCTAGTTAACGCTAGGAGGACTCTCCATTTCTTTTTTTTTATTTGTAAAATTCTGGTTAACGCTAGGAGGCAAATTCTGTGTAGTGCGATTTTTCACTAAAATCAGCGGTGATTAAATAGAATTAAGGGAGAAGAGCGTTTGAACTCCCGCGCGACGTTTGGACTACCCTAAGGAAACCCTAAACCCTTCAGATTCGTAACGGATTTTGAGCAGAAATCCGTGTAGAAAAGTTATTCCTACACGGATAATAAATTAAATATCCGTGTAGCTATTTATCATCCTACACGGATATATAATTAAATAACCGTGTATGAATATTATAGAGCTACAGGGATATTTAATTAAATATCCGTGTAGGAAGGGTGATTCTCACACGGTTTTTATTTAAATAGCTGTGTATATATGTTGGGAGAGCTAAACAGATTTATCGCTAATTATCTGTGTAGAAAAGGTCATCTAGGGTTCAGCTGACTTAAAACTTTTCTTCCAGCGCCGTTTTGATCACTCTCTCTCCTCTGGATTGGCTGGAATCTGATTTTTGCGCAGCAAGCATCTGAGATTGCTGATTTTTAGTAATACTTCTCTTTTCTTTCAATAATTTTCTGTTAATTACTTTTTATTACTTATTTAGGGTTTAGGGTTTGATTAATGCATGCATGGTTGTAAAATAATTAATGTATTGTTGTCCAATAACCGACCTATTAATATGCTTGTAGGTCCATGTCCGTTCAAAATTAATCCAATAGGGATTAATTTTGGATAGTCCCCGGTTTGGGACTACTCTTTGAATATTGTGTCTCATTTAGGATGTGAACACATGTTAGCGGGTTTAATTAGTATTTGAGAAAAATTCGACAGTATTACTCCTTATTGGTCCTACGAGTATGTGGTATGTACACGTACTTGGGGAGTTAAGGAGAAATGATGCCGAATTTTTCTCAAATATTAATTAAATCATGCTAACATGTGTTCACTTATGAGGCACAATATTCAAGGAGTGGGTTAGGATTGTAAACCGGCCCTTTGTAAGCCAAGAATTCGGTAGGTTATACATATGTCGACCATCCACCACGCCTGATTAATTGCAATCATTTTTTTGAATTTAATTTATAGATGGATCGAAGTTGGATGTATAAAATGCGGCGTGACAGTGAAGAATATTTGGTCCGAGTTGAAGAGTTTCTACAATTTGCTGAGAGTTACAGAGTTTTGCAAAAGGAGGCTGACATTTTGTATCCTTGTAGGGATTGTAAAAATTGTATAGGATTTGAGAACTTCGAAAAAATTAGAACTCATTTAATTTGTCGGGGATTTAAGAAGAGATATACATGTTGGTTCATGCATAGTGAGAAAATTAGAGAAAGTAGTGGTACCGGTAAATTTTGTGATGAAATAAATGAGAGTGAAGAAATTTCTGATAATTTTGAATTTGATTGCAACGATGATTATGAGAATTTCGAAAAATGGAATAATGTTGAAGTCGATAGCTGCGATGATGATGAGATGACAATGAATATTGATGAAAATGTAGAACACGAGTTTACTGAAAACCTAGAGGACATGTTACGTGATGTGGAATGTGAAATTGGTGGTGAAAATTATGATAAATTTCAATATTTGTCTGATGAATCCAAAAAGCCGTTGTATCCCGAGTGTACCACATTTACCAAACTGTCAGCTGTGTTGAAATTATTGAACTTAAAAAAGAGACAGTGGTTGGAGCGATAAGAGTTTCACGTCCTTACTACAACTTTTACGAGAAATGCTCCCGAATAACAACGAGTTACCGTGTACAATATATCAGGCAAAGAAATTGATCTGTCCAATGGGATTGAAGATTGAAAGAATACATGCATGTCCTAACTAATGACTGTGTATTATATCGTAAAGAGTACGAGTCCATGCATGTATGTCCTAAATGCGGCGTTTCACGCTATAAGCGTAAAGGCAACGAAACTGACGATTGTAACGATGAAGAAAAAAATGACCGACCTCCGGCCAAGGTGCTGTAGTATCTACCGATAATACCGTTGTTTAAACGGTTATTTGCAAATTCCAAAGATGTGAAATTATTGCGCTGGCATGAAGAAGAGCGGAAAAAGGACGGAAAACTAAGACACCCGGCTGATTCTCCTCAATGGAGAAATATTGATAGACAATTCAAAGAATTTGGTTCCGACCCGAGAAACCTTAGGATTGTGGTGAGCACAGATGGAATAAGTCCCTTCGGAAGTATGAGCAGTCAGCACAGTACTTAGCCAGTTCTTTTATCCATCTACAATCTTCCTCCTTGGTTGTGCATGAAATGCAAGTATATAATGATGTCATTACTGATCCAAGGACCCAGACAACCCGAAAATGACAAAGATGTATATCTCGCACCATTAATCGAGGACCTCCAAAAATTATGGAAGACTGGTGTCTGGGTATGGGATGCGTACAACAAAGAGGTCTTTAAATTGCGGGCCATGATATTTTGCACAGTGAATGATTTTTCTGCATACAGGAATTTGTCAGGTTACAGTACGAAGGAGCAAAAGCGTGCCCTATCTGTGAAGATGACACGCAGGTGCTGAGGTTGAAATATTTTAAGAAGAATGTTTTTATGGGGCATCGCAGGTTTCTCCCCGTTAATCACCCATACAGTAGGAGAAAGAAGACATTCAATGGGAAAAATGAGCTCGAAGTGGCACGTCGTCCATTGGAGGGAAGGGTGTCTTCAAGCGGGTTAAAAACCTTGATGTTGTTTTCGAAAAATGCGCCAAAGCACCACCCAAAAATATTTGGAAAAAGAAGTCCATATTTTGGGAGCTACCGTACTGGGAATATTTGGAGGTGCGACATTGCCTAGATGTCATGCATGTTGAAAAAAAATGTATGCGACAGTTTAATCGGCACCTTATTGAACATTCCTCGCCTGACTAAAGATGGTATTAATGCTCGAAAAGACATGGTGGAAATGGGAAAACGACAAAAGCTTGCACCGCAAGATAAAGAGAAGCGCGCATACCTACCCCCTACAATGTGCACCATGTCGAAGGAGGAGAAAAAAAGCTTTTGTAAATGCCTTCACAGTATTAAAGTCCCGTCAGGGTATTCTTCGAATATTAAGAAGTTAGTGTCCATGAAGGACATGAAATTGAAGGGTATGAAATCCCACGACTGTCATGTTTTAATGACACAGATGAATCCTGTCGCAAATCGGGGAATTTTACCAAAAGGCCGTTCGGCAGACCCTTACGAAGCTTTGTTTTTTCTTCAATGCAATTAATTCCAAGGTGTTAGACCCGCTCAAATTGGACGCTTTGCAAGCGGAGGTCGTCGTTACTCTTTGCCATCTTGAGATGTATTTTCCTCCCTCTTTTTTCGATGTTATGGTTCACCTTGTTGTCCACCTCGTGAGGGAAATTAAGATTTGTGGTCCTGTATTTCTGCAGTATATGTATCCATTCGAGAGAGACATGGGTATTTTCAAAAAAAATACGTAAGGAACCGGCATCGGTCCGAAGGTAGCATTGTAGAAGGGTTTTCAACAGAAGAGGCGGTTGAGTTTTGCACTAACTACCTGACCGGTGTGTCTCTTATCGGTGTTCCAAAATCCCGATACGAGGGAAGACTCCAAGGAGTAAGGACAATTGGTTTGAAACCCGTATTTCCTGACACAGATGAACTACAAAAGGCATATTTTATTGTACTACAGCACATGGCAGACGTTGCTCCCCATGTGGATGAGCACATGACAATCCTTCGACAACAGAACTACACGAGAAGAGTGAAGGAACACGCGGAAAGGTCGCCCGTAGATGAAATTATCAGGCTACTGGGCGAAGGACCCCAAGTTGTTATTAGAACATTCTAAGGATATGAGATTAATGGATATACATTTTACACTAAATTACAAAGTGATAAGAGTGCGACGCAAAATAGTGGGGTGACGTTGGTGGAGGCCTCCGAAGAATTCAGTAGATCCGGGGATGCCCGGGCTGTAATAGCATCAAAGTCATGTTACGGTGTTATTGAAGAAATTTGGGAGCTCATTTGCAGTACTCGCCTCAACATTCCCTTGTTTCGGTATCAATGGGTCGAAGACCGGGGTGTGAAGGTTGATAACAACGGGTTCACACTCGTTGATTTCAACAAAGTCGGGTATGTCGACGATCCGTTCATACTAGCCAAGGAAGCCACACAGGTCTTTTATGTCACTGACCCGAGTGATGCTAGGTGGAGCATCGTCCTATCGGGGAAAAGAAGGATTCTAGGAGTTGAAAATGTCGTGGACGAAGAAGAGTACGACCAGTTCAACGAGATACCTCCATTTTGCACCGACATGCCAATCGAGGTACCAATAAGTAAAGAAGAAGCGAACTACATGAGATCTGATCACAACAAAGGATTATGGGCCGATGTACAAAAGTGCCAAAAAAGAGGAAAAGAAAGAAAAAGGGCACTGTGTAATATTTTGATTATGTAATATTTTTTAATCATGTAATAATGTTATTTTGCATTTTCCATTATGATTTTGTATTTTTAATTATGATTTTTATGTAATATTTTGTATTTATTAAGAGGGTTACAAAATTGCTGTTTTTCAATGGTCCGAAAACAACGATTTTGTATTTTTTTTAACAATAAGTTACATTTAGATAACAAAAATATGATAATTGAATATGAAAATGTTTTTCATATAATATTCACGGATAATTAATTAATAATCCGTGTATGAAAGTTTGTACACTGATTTTTATTTAAATATCCGTGTAGCTCTATTAAGGTTCCTACACAGATTATCATTAAAATATCCGTGTAGAATTCCCCACGGATTTGTAATTTTATTAAATATGGTACAATATAAATATTTATTATATCATTCATCTTCCTACACATATATTAATTTAAAATCCGTGTATGATACGCTGTGAAATTTATACAATAAATATTTTATTTTATTAATTCATTTAGATATGAACTTTGTAAATATTAATTTTTTAGATATGAATTTTGTAAATTTCTTTTTATAATTTATGTATTCATTCTTGTTCACTATTTTACAAATGAAAATATTCATCACTGTGTTAGAAATATTAAAGATTAACAAATTTATAATTGTACAACTAATACATAAAAATAAATAGAGAAAAACAGAAATGTAAACAAGTAAACTTTGATATATTACTGGTAAATAACTTCACAAAAGTTACCAAAAACCTCTAAACAACAGATTATAAAAAAAAATGGGATAGTAGAACCCAAAAAAAAAGAAACTCATACAATAAAGTTAAAAAAAAGAAACTCTAAACAACGGGTTCCTTCTTTGCCCTACGATTGTAGGGCTCTGGTGGCGGATGGCCCCTGGGACTGCGACGTGGACGAGTTGGTAGTGTTCGCGGCCATGGCCATCTTCTGGGATAACCTGGTGGTGGTCGTTCGTAACCGGGTGTGATTGATAGCACTACAGGAGGTGGGGTTTCAAGCGGGAACTCAAGAGGTTCTTCTTTGACTTCAGCCATTTTTTTTACTAAGAAGGATATATAGGTTCAGTGAATATTTTGATATTTATATAGGGTTTAAGGCGACTCTTCGTTTTTATGTATTTATTTTGTAATTCACAGTGATGAATTAATAAAATTAGCTAGCGCGCATCTCCCGCTAACAATTTGGTCTTCATCGACCGATATTTAAATAAAAACCCAAGTATGAAAATGTTTAGAGCTACACGGATATATAATATAATGTCCGTGTGCAAAGGGTATCCTACACGGATTTTTAATTAAATATCCGTGTCACTCTTACTTTTCCAACACGGATTTTTAATTAATTATCCGTGTAGGATACCCTTTGCACACGGATATTTAATTAAATATCCATGTGGAAAGTTCCCCTCTTGCTATACTATAATTTTTGTAAATATTTCTAAGTACCTGACTCTAGCTTCCCTCAACTTTTCTGATTTTGAAAAATCTGGAGTGATCCGCCGCTGCTCCTCCCTCTGCGCAGCCTCTCCCTCTACGCCGCCTCCCTTGTCGGCCTCTCTTGGTAATAAAAACAATCTCTATTCTCTCTCTATTTCCTCCTTATTTGGACATTTCTGATTTGTTCATCGTTAATTGTTTATTGTTTTGTTGAGTTCTCCCTGGTGCTCGTCGGCCTTCTTTGGGATCCTCCCTTGTTGCCTTGCTGCCTCCATTGCAAAGGTATTGGTTTGGACCAAAATGAGTTCTTATTGTAAATTTAATTTGTACCAAAATTGTAAATTGGAGACCTTTGTTGGTTCATTTCTGTCTGTCTAATTTGAACACATTGCTATTATTTTTTGTAGAATCATGTCACATTCGGGTGAGCATTACGGGAACCTCGAAGATGAAGAAGAGCAAGGTGTAGCCCAGTCGAAATCATAAAGAAGGACGAGAGGTCCGACGACGTGCAAAACCATGTCAGAAAAAAGCTATTTAAAATCGAGTTCAAGAAGAACGGGTGTCTGACGGGGGAAAACATGGCGCATTACTCAAATTGGTGCAGCCTTTTCGCGAAGAGGAAAGCCGATATCCGTGCAGCATCTTGGAAGGCCTTCAGCAAGGAGACAAAACAAGAATGGCGGGAGATGGTGAAGGTAATGTCATCATTTCAGTATTTCTTTTGATTGCTGAACATGCATGAATTGAAATGACATTTGTTTTGTGTCAATCAGGCTCCATGGAACATCACAAATGATACCGGAAAAAAGAAAACTCTAAAGAAAATGAACGATGGGTGGAAGCAATACCAGAGCACACTTGTGACCGAATGGATGAACAAAGAGAATAATCCAGTCGGACACTTTGACGGGTTGACCCAGGAGCTCTGGGATGGCTTCGTAGCGATGAAGCAAACCCCCGAGTTTCAGGTAACTAAATTTATAAAATTATAACTCTGTTTTTTGTGGATTGATCATTTTTCTGCCTTACACTAATTGATTGGCTTTGATTAATGAAGGCTGCAAGTGAAAGGGGCACGAGAACTGTTGCCAAGAACAAGTACCTGCACCATTTAAGGTCAGGTGGGTACGAGGGTAAGTCGTCCGAATTTAAGAAGATACTAGAGTCAAACATAGATTCCGATTCACCGGTTGTAAAGATAACCAACCCTAGGGGGAGCTGTTGGTTCATGGCAAGATCTGAGATAACAGCCCACGGAAGGATTCGACTGCCTGAAGAATTGCGGCCCTTGGCTCAGAAAATGGTACTTAATTCTTGTTATAACTTGCGTCATTCAAACAAAATTATAACTGCCTCCATTTAATTAGTCTTGTGTTTTATTCAATTTTTTTAACAGTTGGAGGTGGAGGAGGAGGTCAATTCGGGTGCCCGTACAGTCTCGAGGCAGCATGACGCATTGTCTCAAACGCTGGAGAATCCGGAGCACCCGGATCGGGTTAGGGTGTGAGGGTCCACGTGGGCTTCAAGGATGTCTTCGGTGGATCAAAATCTCGAAGAAAGCGTGAAAAGTAGGATGCCAAGATGGAGCGGCTCCGTCAGCAAATGAAACAGGAGCATGACGCAGAGATGGTGGAGATGAAATCAAGAATCTTCGAACACTTATCCTCTCAGTTTAGGCAGCAATCCGAGCACCCACCTCCCATTTCGCCGGGATTTCAGTGCAGCAGTCAAGCTTCCGGGACCTAGAGAGACGCGTTCGATAATCTAAAGGTAATGCTAGTTCATAATCACAATTAATTAATTGCTAATTTTTTATTTGTTGTTAGGTAACATTTCCTCTTAAAATGACTACATGATAATTGTAGAGCGCTAAGAAATGTGAGCTGGTTATTTGGGTCGGTATTGTGCCCGTTACTGTTGGTAAGAGTCTCGTACAGCCAAGACCGACAGATGTGGACCATGATCAGCTCGGTCCCGATAATACTTTGGTGCATGTCGACTTAGTCATGAAGGAATGGATGCACATACCTCTTCCTGTCCCGAACGAGCGGATGTACACTCTAGATGATGTCCGGATGGCCACTATCCCATGGCCCAAGAATCAGATCATTTTGGATCAGGTAATATCAAAACAATCAATATCTTTCAAATCCGCTCTTTTGAAATGCTGAAATTGATTTAAAATTTGATACATGCTGATCAGGACAGCCATTTGTCACCGGTACACACGGAGAGAGAGATGGGCGTCGCGACTGATGCGATCGTCGCGACTGAAGCGATCATCGCGACTGATGCGCCAGGATCATCACACTGCTCTCTGATCACTGCACAAAAATACAGCCTTTTGCCCAGGGATTATTGTCGCCTCCATGACAAATTGATCACGGCACCCGAGGACATGGTGGAAATCATGATCAACATCCCACCGGAGATGTTTCTGCACGATTCATCTATTGTGATGATATCTTTGAAGGACTTTTAAGATATTTTTCATGCCTCGGGTAGCGATAAATGGCTCGATGTGTCTCACATCACCATTTTCGCAATGTATGTGACCAAAATTTATTTATATCAGATGTGTAACACTGAAATATATGTTCTAATTTAATATGATGATTTTTCGGGAAGCTGAACCGAACTGTTGAATCATGGCCGCTTGAACATAAAAAGAACTGGAGTATATTTCTGGATCCCGGCAAACTCAATGCCACGATGGTGGAATTATATTCCAAGGAAACAATCGACTACCTGCGCCGAGCAATGCACCATTGCGTCGCGGTTCGAAGGAAATTCATTCTCGTGCCATACCACTAGAGGTCTATTAATTCTAACCTTCAATTTTCAAATTATGTATTATTTATATTTTAATTTAAATAATTATAAAAATGAATTAAATGTGATTATAATTGTGTTTATATTTCTCATGCCACAGCAAACACTGGTGTTTGCTCATCATCGTCCCAACTGCAAATAAGTGCTATTGCATGGATTCTGCAAAGCCCGTAGAAAAAATCCAACTACAAACAGCCAAAAAGATCATCAAACTTATTAAACAGTAAGGAATAATTTTCCCACTTGTTTGATTTTTTTTCAATTCTAATTAAATTGTGTATCAAAATTGCTAATTACAATCACTTAATTTTGTAAGGGCTTTTAACAAATATGTTAAAGAGGGAGGACAACAAAACCGAGAGCCAGATTAAAAGAATAAGATGACTTGCAGGTGGTTAACGGTGAGCCCTCTATAATTCTTTTATTTTATGTCATGTTCAAAAAATTATTGTCATTCTAACATATATAGCCCGATCAATGTAAATTTTTAGTGCCCGCGACAGAAGGAGACATGGGAGTGCGGTTATTACACGATGCTTTGCATGTTAAACTGGATCGAAAGAATACAGTTCACATTTCCAAAAGAGGTATGTAATTCATATTAATTTTTCATTTTTTAATATCAATAATAAATCTTGCATCTATATTTTCTAGTTACTAATCACCAAATTATAATTGTACTTTCAATGGACAGAGGACCCTTACACCAGGGAGGAAATCGATGAAGTTAGAGATATGTGGGCAAGGTTTTTTCATACAGAATTTTGTTATGAACAATATGGATTTCTATAAATTAATTAGTGTATAAATAGTTTAATTAGTGTAATTTATAAATTACATTTTGGGAATCTGTTTTTTTTTTTTAAAAGCTGCATATTTTAATGGCTAGCAAAAGTGGAGGCTAGACAAAAACCAAAAAAATTAAAAAAATAATAATAATAAAATCCTACACGGATTTTTAATTGGAAATCCGTGTAGGTCTCCTGAAGAAAATTTTAAATAAATAAACGTACATTCCTACACGGCTTGTTAATTAAAAATCCTTTGGATTTGTACACGGATAAACCAGAATAGCCGTGTACAAATCTAACCAGAGCTACATGGATTTCTAATTAAAAAACCGTGTAGGAATGTGGATTCCTTCACGGTTTTCTTATTTAGAAATCTGTGTAGGAATGGATATACCTACACAGTTTGTTAATTAAATATCCGTGTAGCTCCAGTCGGATTTGTTCACGGATAAACCAGAACGGCCGTGTACAAATCCTACTGGAGCTACATAGATTTATAATGAAAACACCGTGTAGGAATGTTGATTCCTTCACGGTTTTTTATTTAGAAATTGATGTGTATTTTGGGTATAAAATTAATTGGTCTATTTCGTACACTTTTTGCTTTAAATTTATAAAACCCTAAATACGCAAAGTAGATTGAGTTGCAAGCGCACAATCTATCCTTGTAGTGATTATGGGTATCGATTCCTAAGGAAATTTGTGTACAAGACTCAGTTTTATCAATGGCTTAAACACACTTGAAGACAAGAGGGCTGTCACCACCTCCGCAAGGTGTGGTTTCAAAAACACAAGTAATGCATAACTCACTAATTTATAAAATAAGAACTAAACATCAATTCAAAGCAATCATCATTCAAGAAAATATTCCAAGCAGTTAAATTAACACAAGTTCATGATTCGCGACCTAAGCCCCTAGAAGAGGGATTAGCCGCTCATGTTTGCAACAATAAAAGCATTCATGATTAACCATTCAATTAACTAAGCAATTAAACTAAGAAAATAACAAGGAAATAGAATAGACCAATTCCCCAAGCTATGCTTCTGTTCTCTCTTGCTAAGCGTCCTTGAACAGTCGTCTGATCCCCTTTCTTTGCCCTTAAACACCTCAGAGATTAATGGAGAGATTAGGTTTTGAAATGGAAGGTGGATTATGAGCTGTCGTGAGATCCCTCTCCTGGTGTTCCTTGCCTCTTTTATAACCCATTTCGTGACTTGGGAAACAATCAGGCAGGATCTGGAAAAAAATCTGGCGAAGATTGTATCCCAAAATCATTTTTCTTTCCATTTCAGGGCATTGGTGGGGCCAGGGGTGGAGGCACAAAGTTGCAGCGCTGAGGAATTATTTTGTGCGGCCTAGGGAGGCCGCACCTTGGGCCGCATTATGCCCCTGATTCGTCCAAAGTTCTTCTTTATGTTATGCGGCCGGCTGTGCGTGCTAAGAGGGCCGCACCAGTCTTCTTGTGAGCACACTACGAGGTTGTGCGGCCAGGGGTGGCCGCATGCATGCCCGCATTTCTGCACTGAGTTGGCGCTTTTCCATTTTGTTGGTCTGTGCGGCTAGGAGGGACCGCACATATGGCCGCATTTTGCTCTGAGTAGGGAATTCTTCGATGGGATTGGTATTGCGACTTCAAAGATAGTTGTACGGCCGCACATAGTGCCCCAGAGACCGTACATGATGTCAAAAAGCTCCAAACTGAAATCAAAATAGAGTAGAAGCAGTAACTTGGTTCTTGGGTGTAAATCTAATTAAATTAATCTAAAATGCATGGGAATTGGTTACAAAATCAGAGTAAAACCCGTGTTAAAAGTGTATATAATTTAGACTCATCAGAAATCCGTATAGGAATGGATATTCCTACACGGTTTGTTAATTAAAAATCCGTGTAGCTCGAGTTAGATTTGTGCACGGCTATTATGATTTATCCGTGTCGGTTTTATGATAATTGCACACGGATAAATATCCGTTTGCAAAAGATGGCCCTTTCCTACACCCTAACATCCTACACTATTGGAAATCCGTGTAGCTCTTCGTGATTTATCCGTATACAATCATGATATTATGTAGTAGTGATTTTAAGGCGTTGCTTCTGTAATTGATATATATGGCTAGCAAATATATGTAGGCTAGCCCCTAATTCAAGCTTAATAAAAAATAAATATATATAAATCATCAACGATTCAAAATAAATAATAGACACAATAAATAACTAGTTGGGGATGTGATTTAAAACATATATAGTGTAAGTGATTTTTTCCATCGGTTCCATCGTCCAAACAGATGGCGAAAACCTACCAGATAACTTTTGCCATCGGTATAATATAAACAGATGGTGTAAAGTACCTTTTCCATCGATTGAGTCCCCCAAACCCGGCATTTTTTTCCATAACCAAAAAAATAAATAATATAATATTAATAACCAAATTTTAAAAATATTTTTATCCATAACCAGACCGCCCAATTGTGGGGCGGTCCAGTGTCCAGGCCAAACCGCCCCCCCGTGGGGCGGTCTGAATTAATTTTTTTTTTTTTTTTTTTTTTTTAGGATTTGAATTTTCAATCTAAATAATGAATGTATTTTGTTTGAAATTATAGATATGAAATAAATGGGTAATTTGACTAATCTAGGCCGTCGGCAAAATGATTTTCATGCATAATTGACTTCTCAGAAATAATTTTCTCCGGACTGAACTGAGCGGTGCTTCGAAAACTCAGAAATAATTTTAATGCGATGATGGATACATAACAATTTCTAAGGAAAATGGTTCACAACATAAGTTAATTAAATAACTTACAAATATAAATACAATATTTATTGAATTAACTCTTCCTACGTCCGAACAGACCAAGTCTACTTCTTAGGGTTCTGGAAATGGATGACGGCGCGACACTAGCAGTTGTAGAGCCCTGACTACTCCCTGAGTGGCTTCCCTGACTGGGTCGCCTGCTTCCAGAAGGTCCCGCATCGGCAACCACTCTAGCATTCTCTCTTTCGTTGGCTTCGTTTATGGCCTCTGCAATGCATTTCATTGAACATTAAGTATCAATATTTAAATTTAATTTCAAATCATTTTTAAGTTGTGTACGATCATCTACATACCTCTAATCTGCCTGTCAGTAGTCGAACGATGAGCCTCATGTCCCACTCGCCGACCTTGCATCCTGTCCATTTCCATTACGCGCCGCTTGTGTTTCCTTCTCCCCTTCCTGATCCATTTCTTATCAGGA
This sequence comes from Carex scoparia, assembly GCA_024447655.1. Classification (NCBI taxonomy): domain Eukaryota; kingdom Viridiplantae; phylum Streptophyta; class Magnoliopsida; order Poales; family Cyperaceae; genus Carex; species Carex scoparia. The sequence continues at coordinate 5,621,768 of JAJHPE010000015.1, forward strand.
ACCACCGTAGGTCCAAGGTAGTATGGCCACTGGTACTGGTTGGGGTAGCTGTGAAATGATGCTCCCAGTGTGTTCGAAGGCAATCAGTACGGTAATAGTTGTCAACAAAGACGTCTTCAAGGAAATTCCGTTTTCGACAAACCGCCATAAATGAGAACACGGAATGCGAACTAACTGGGAGCTTTGGCACTCGCACGTTACTTGATTGTCCGCGCCTAAAACGACTCTGTACTTGCATGCGCGTTCATGAGTTTGTATAATGCCACTTGGAACCTGCACTTCGTATTCCGTACCTGTGCTGCCATATGCTACAACGTGCATCACAGAACCTTTTTCTCTGTGTTTTCTTAATTTCTCCTCTACTCTATCTGAGAACAGTTGGTCCCTACTCGCTAATACAGTGGCTTTAGCATGCCTATCAACAAACCAAGCATTTAACTTGTAAAATGTATCCTCCACCAGTGAAACCACGGGTAACATACGACTCTGTTTGAAGACATTGTTTAACGACTCTGACCCATTAGTGGTCATAATTCCCCATCTCCAACCTCCATCACATGATTGAAATATCTTCTCATATGCTGACGGCTCCATCGGATCGCGCGGACGTCTCTTGCCCGCCTTCGCTAAGTAGGCATTTGCCTCTGGAAATGTCTACAAAAAATAGAAATATACCTCAGTGATACAAGTCGTGCAAATGTAAAAAAATAAAAATAATGCATACATACTCTGGCAAAATCTCTGAACATCTCTTCCATTCGTCGTGGTTTTTTCCTCTTGCAGCCAATTTTGAACCTGTCAGCAACCCATTCTCCGCCGCCGGTATTTTTGCACAAGTTCTCTGAAATGTGTTGCATGCAGTACCTGTGCACAGACTCTCCCGTATTCGTGTTCCACCCATAGTTGAGGCTATCAAATACATGCTTGATTGCCTTGTGCTGGTCTGATATCACGCAGACGAACCTGTTCCCTATCACCTCTCTTCTCAGGAATGACATGAAAAAACCCCAATTTGGACCATCCTCCTTTTGAACAATAGCAAAAGCTATGGGTAGCAGCTGGTTTTCAGCATCATATGCACATGCTATAAGCAGAGCCCCACCATACCGGCCGGACATGAAGCATGCATCGATGCTGATCACAGGTCTAACATATTGAAATGCTTCAATACATGGACCGAAAGCCCATGCTATGCCCTTGAATTGTACTTCACCGGGTGTATCGGTTGGTACATGCCACTGCTCGAACCTGGTTCCCGGATTTGTACTTGTTATGGCCATCAGCAATGGTGCGAGGAGATTGTACGACCCCTTCCAGGTTCCGAAGCATCTGCATACTGCAAGTTCCCGACCCCTCCACAACCTATTGTAATGTGGGACTACATGTTCATAGACTCGTCTCACCGCACGAGCGACCTCCTTAATGCTCATCGCAGGGTCCTCCTTAATGTCTGTCATAATTACATCGGCAATAAGTGCTGCCGTCAGCGCACTATGATCTGATCTTCTTGACGCACTCTTGCAAGTGTGTAGTCCTTCGACCTTCTTAATTATCCATGCCTCTCCCTTGCCTTTAGGCGCGGCAGACATTTTCCATTTGCACTTTGTATCCTTGCAAATTACAACATACCGGTTCCTCTCCCGCCTGGCCACTGTAAACTCCCAATTACCCTTCAAATGGAACTGCTTAACTTTGGTCGACAGTTCTTCTATGTTGGTGTAAAGCTGGCCCGGGCGAATCTCTTCGTTGTATACAACGCGTGTCCCAAAAAAAGAAATGTCTGCTTCTTCAAAAGAAGTAGTGTCATTGAATGTCCTAAACGGGTGCTTGTCTCCTCGTCCCCTGATCGGAAATCTGTCTTCAATTGGAGGAGGCATAATCTCCTCATCGTCGCCCTCTGATAATCTGTCTGAACCCCAATCCCCATCCCAATCATCACCAGTATCAATTTCCTTTGTCGGTATCTCATCAATATCATCAAAATCAATGCCTCTATCATTTCGATCGACTGTGGACTGTCTTCTAGGTTCAGGGGGGCTGTAGTTAGGTAATGGATCAGGTACTGATTGGTATCCAACCCGACCAACGCATGACCGTCTTCTAGTTTCAGCCCGGGGTGCAACACTATACTCAGGTACTTGCAAATATCTATCTCGTCTCATAGGCTCACGAGGGGGTGAGTTCACATCCTGGTTGTGATCATAATCCTGGTTGTGATCATAATCTAGGTTGTGATCATAATCCAGATTGTTCTGGGTAGAAGGTCCAGCCCCAGTATCCAGGTTGTTCTGGGTAGAAGGTCCAGCCCCAGTATCCAGGTTGTTCTGGGTAGAAGGTCCAGCCCCAGTATCCAGGTTGTTCTGGGTAGAAGGTTCTCTCGGGACACCAACTGGTTGAATCGAAACTTTTTTGCAAAATAGGTCCATTACCGGGATTAAATTGGACTCAAAAAATCCGTACATAGCTTTCCATATATCCTCCTCTTCTATAGGATATTTTATATAGTAAGGTTTGGCACCGGGGGGTTGATTGTTAATTCGGGTACTGATTTGTACGGTAAATTGGACACGGTCCCAACCGGTTTGTTGCATTATTATTTCCTTTACTTCATAAATTGAAGTATTGGCATTCACACCGGAAGCCGTAAGTCGCATCTTTCGAGTATTGGCATCCGAACTCTCCTTTCGTGATTTTTCCACCCAAGTACAATGCAATGAACATTTTTGAGTTTTTTTTTTCCTGACATTAGAAAACAAATTTGTCGTTCAATATTAGTTATTTTGCTTATTTATGAAATTTTTAACATTTAAAAAAAAAATTAAAAAAACCTCGGTCACTGTTGAGCGCACTGTTGATCGCAATCGCCTCAGAATCGCCTAAAAAATCGCCTCGCAACACTGTTTGAGAGCAGAAGTCGGTTTGGAAGAAGAGTGAGTGGATTATTGTGACTCTGGAGAGAGAAAATAATCATTTTATACACAAAATACAAAAAAAAAAAAAAATTAGCGGACCGCCCCCACCCGGCGGTCTGATTGGGGTCTGGACCGCCCAGTGGGGGGGCGGTCTGATAGGGTTCTGGACCGCCCCACATTTGGGCGGTCTGGTTATGGATAAAAATATTTTTAAAATTTGGTTATTAATATTATATTATTTATTTTTTTGGTTATGGAAAAAAATGCCGGCCCCCAAACACATGACATTGCTCTCCTAACAACGTTATTATAAACGCAATTCCAACTCAACGCCATCGGTTCAAACCAAAGAAACTGATGATATTTCCATTTTAACGCCGTCAAAAAGATGTTCAATAGGTTAACACCATCTGTCCATTACATACAACCGATGGTGAAAGCCTCCCGAGTTTTCCGAAAGTGGTCAGATGCCCAAATCAGACACTTGAGCGCCGAGATATGTCCATCTCAAATTTCTTTTTCGGAGGTCGCTTTTTCGGTGAAGATATCACCTCTCTTGTCTTATCCCTCGTCCTAACCTCACCTATTTAGATTTACTTCTCTTATATAAATACATGTACAACCTACATGGATTTATAAATGACTTAAGAATAATAGAGAGAGATGCATTATAAAAGGAAGGCACAGATCAATGACGTGAAATTTTTTTGTTTCTTTCATCACACACGGATCATTCAATAAAATCATATAAAATTGTTGGACAATTTCATATATGTCCATCAGGAAATGTGCTCCAGAACCTCCGAAAATGTGCTCCAACATTCATACATGGCTTTTATTAAAAGCCATGTATGAATGGAACACATTTATACATGGTTGTTAACAGTAAAACCGCGTATAATGTGCATAAATTTTCAGAACAGTGTTTTGTTGCTTTGGCCACGGATTTATTGGGAATTTTGAGTAAACGGGTATAATGAATAGGCAGTCTAAGCTTTGTGTTTTTGTAATAGTGAAGACATAAAAAGTGAAAAATAAAATTTGTTTGAATGCCAATTGCAAAATATATCAAATATATAGTTATTCAAATAACTCGTTCGAGTTACGGAAAACTTTTAAATAATACAACAAAACCACATATATAATGTAAAAATATGATTGCTTTAAAGAACACGAATACACCCTAAGTGGGATCGCATCTACACCTATTTAATGATCTTCACAACCAAAATCGATTCCTGCAGTCTAGATCTTCCAAATTATTAGCTAGATACTATAAATCAAGATTCTTTTATTATTTAGCTTTGAAGTAGGACACACTACTACAAAAAGGGACATCCTACATTGTACATTGTACACAGATTTCTCTAATTTATACAAAAACCGTGTACCAAATAGGATTTTTTCAATTCTCAAAATACATGTAAGAATACTACACGGATATTAATTAAAAAATCCGTGTACAATTGTGGAGAAAAACCGGTGTGGAAATGAAGCTTTTGTACACGGATTTCTTATTAAATATCTGTGTAGGATTATCGAGAGAGCTACACGGATATTTAATAAAATATCCGTGTAGGAAGGTATTTTGTAGACTGTTTTTTTATTTAAATAGCCGTGTAGATATGTTGAGATAGCTACACTGATTTATAGTATAATATCCGTGTAGAAAGGTCTTAGTAAGGTTTTAATAAAATAAAAAGCTTCTCTTCCAGCACCGTTTTGATCAATTAATATTACTCTTTCTCCTCTGTATTGGCTAAGGTCTGATTTCTGCGCAACTGGGATCTGAGATTGCTGATTTAGTTGTGATTCTCCTCTCTTTCTTGCTCTGGTTAGTAATTCTTCTCTTTTCTTTCTTTAATTTTCTGTTAATTTCTTGTTCTTGCACATTTAGGGTTTAGGATTTGATTGATGCATGCATGCTTGTTTTGTTAATTAGTGTAAATAATTAGTGTATTGTTGTCCAATAACTGACCTATTAATATGCTTGTAGGTCCATTCCCGTTCAAAATTAATCCAATAGGAATTAATTTTGGATAGTCCCCGGTTTGGGACTGCTCTTTGAATATTGTGTCTCATTTAGGATGTGAACACATGTTAGTGGGATTTAATTAGTATTTGATAAAAGTTCGACAATATTTCTCCTTATTGCTCCTACGAGTATGTGGTCCGTACGTATACTTGGGGAGTTGAGAAAAAATGTTGCCGAATTTTTCTCAAATACTAATAAAATCCTGCTAACATGTGTTCCCATATGAGGCACAATATTCAAAGAGTGGGTTAGGATTGTAAACCGGCTCTTTGTAAGCCAACAATTCGGTACAAGTTATATATATGTTGACTACCATGATTAATTAATTGAAATCATTTTTTTAATTTAATTTACAGATGGATCGAAGTTGGATGTATGAATTGAGACGAGATAGTGCAAAATATTTGGTTCGCGTTGAAGAGTTTTTATAATTTGCTGAGAGTTATAGAGTGGAGAAAAGGGATGCCAACATTTTGTGTCCTTGTAGGGATTGTAAAAATTGTATAGGATTTGGGGACTCAGAAGTAATTAGAGCTCATTTGATTTGTCGGGGATTTAAGGAAAGATATACATGTTGGTTCATGCATGGCAAGAAAATTGAGGAAAGTAGTGGTACTAATAAAAATTATGAAGAGAATGATGAGAATGTAGAAATTTTTGATAATTTTGAACTTAATTGCAATAATGATAATGATGATTATGAGAATCTCGAAAATTTTCATAATGTTGAACTCGAATATAGCGACGATTATGAGATGATAGTGAATATCGATGAAAATTTAGAACACGAGTACGATAAAAATCTAGAGGACCTGCTGCGTGATGTGGGAGATGAAATTGGTGATGAAAATTATGATAAATTTCAGTATGTGAAGGATGAATCCAAAAAGCCGTTGTATCCTGGGTGTACCAAATTTACGAAACTGTCAGCTGTATTGAAATTATTGAATTTAAAAGCAGACAATGGTTGGAGCGATAAGAGTTTCACGTCCTTATTATAGTTTTTACTAGAAATGATCTCTGATAACAACGAGTTACCCTGTACAATTTATCAGGCGAAGAAGTTGATCTGTCCAGTGAGTTTGAAGATCGAAAGAATACATGCATATACGAATGATTGTGTATTGTATCGTAAAGAGTATGAGGCCATGCATGCTAGTTCTAAATCTGGTGTTTCATGGTATAAATGTAAGGGTGATGACACTGAGTAATTTAACGATGAAGAAAAAAGAGTCAGTCTCCGGCAAATGTGCTGTGGTATTTGCCGATAATACCGAGATTCAAATGGTTATTTGCAAATCCTATAGATGCCAAATTATTTTGCTGGCATGAAGAAGAGCACAAAAAGGACGGAAAACTAAGACACCCGGCAGATTCTCCTCAATGGAGGAATATCGATAGACACTCCAAAGAATTTAGTTCTGAAATGAGAAACCTTAGGATTGTGGTGAGCACAGACCAAATGAGTCAGTTTGGAAGCATGAGCAGTCGGCACAGTACTTAGCCAATTCTGTTATCTATCTACAATCTTCCTCTTTGGTTGTGCATAAAACACAAGTATATAATGATGTCATTACTGATCCAAGGACCCAGACAACCCGGAAATGACATAGATGTATATCTCGCACCATTAATTGAGGACCTCCAAAAATTGTGGAAGGATGGTGTCCCGATGTGGGATGCGTACAGTAAAGAGGTCTTCAAATTGCGGGTCATGGTATTTTGCACCGTAAATGATTTCCCCGCGTACGGGAATTTTTCAAGTTACAGTACTAAATGAGTAAAAGCGTGTCCTATATGTGAAGATGACACGCAGGTGCTGAGGTTAAAGTATTCTAAAAAGAATATAATTTTATAGGGTATCGTAGATTTCTCCCCGTGAATCACCCATACCGTAAGAAGAAGAAGGTATTCAATGGGAAAAAAGAGCTCGGAGTGGTAAGAAGAAGAAGGTATTCAACGGGAAAAATGAGCTCGGAGTGACACGTCGTCCATTGGATGGGAAGGGTGTCTTTAAGCGGGTTGAAAGCCTTGATGTTGTCTTAGGAAAATATGCCAAAGCACTACCAAAAAATATTTGGAAAAAGAAGTCCATATTTTGGGAGCTACCATACTAAGAATATTTAGAAGTGAGACACTGCCTCGATGTCATGCATGTTGAAAAAAATCCATGCGACAATTTGATTGGCACATTATTGAACATCCCGACCAAGACTAAAGAAGGTATTAAAACTCAAAAAGACCTGGTGGAAATGGGAATACAACAAAAGCTTGCACCGTAGGATAAAAGGCAGCACGCATACCTACCCCTCTCAATGTGCACAATGTCGAAGATCGAGAAAGAAAGCATTTGCAAATGCCTTCACAGTATTAAAGTCCCATGACGGTATTCTTCGAATATTAAGAAGTTGGTGTCAATGAAGGACATGAAATTGATTAGTATGAAATCCCACAACTGTCATGTTTTAATGACACATATGGTTCCCGTTGCAATTCGGGGAATTTTCCAAAAGGTCGTTCGGCAAACTATGACGAAGCTTTGTTTTTTCTTCACTGCAATTAATTCGAAGGTGATCAACCACTCAAATTAGACGCTTTGCAAAATGAGGTCGTCGTTACTCTTTGCCATCTTGAGATGTATTTTCTGTCCTTTTTTTCGATGTTATGGTTCACCTTGTTGTTCATCTCGTAAGGAAAATTAAGATTTGTGGTCCCGAGTTCTTGCGGTATATGTACCCATTCGAGAGATACATGGGCATCTTAAAAAAATACGTAAGGAACCGACATCAGCTCGAAGGTAGTATTACAGAAGGATATTCCACGGAAGAGGTGGTTGAGTTTTGCACCAACTACATGACCAGTGTGTGTCCTATTGGCGTTCCAAAATCTCGATACGAGAGACGGCTCCAAGGAGTGGGGACAATCGGGTTTATGTCGCTCCCTATATGGATGAGCACATGATAATCCTTCGACAACTTAACTACGCGAGAAATCAGAAGTGGCTTAATAACGAGCATAATTGTTCTTTTATAGGATGGTTCAAAGAAAGAGTGAAATCACACCCTGGATGGTTGCCCGTAAATGAAATTGTTAGGCTGCTGGGCGAAGGACTCCAAATTGTTGTGAGAACAATCTAAGGATACGAGATTAATGGATGTACATTTTATACTAAATTACAAAGTGATAAGAGCGTGACGAAAAATAGCGGGGTGACGTTGGTGACGGCCGCTCAAGAATTCAGTAGATCCAGGGATGCCCGGCCTGTAATAGCATCAAAGTCATATTACGGTATTATTGAAGAAATTTAGGAGCTCATTACAGCCCTTGCCTAAGCATTCCCTTGTTTCGGTGTCAATCGGTCGAAGACCGGAGTGTTAAGGTTGATAACGACGGGTTCACACTCGTTGATTTCAACAAAGTCGGGAATGTGGACGATCCATTCATACTTGCCAAGTAAGCCACATAGGTCTTTTATGTCACTGACCCGAGTGATGCTAGGTGGAGCATCGTCCTATCAGGAAAAAGAAGGATTGTTGGGGTCGAAAACGTAGTCGACAAAGAACAGTATGACCAGTTCGAAGAGATACCTTCATTTTGTACCGACATGCCAACTGAGGTACCAACAATTGAAGAGCAAGATGAAGCAAACTACATGAGATCCGACCACAACGAGGAATTATGAGCCGATGTTTAAAAGTGAAAAAAAGAGAAAAAGAAAGAACAAAGTCAATGTGTAATATTTTTTTTGTTTAAACTTGAAACCTTTAATTTTTTTGATTTAATATTTTTAATGTAATAATTTTTACATTTTACATTTTACCATTTCGCCTTCGCCTTCGTCTTTGTCTGCTATGTCGTCCGAGGATAATTTTGCCATTGCAGCCGGTGAGAGTGTCGAGAGAGGGGAGATCAAGTGAAGTATATCGATCCTTATGTTTATAGTAGGAGGCACAGGCCACGTGTCTAGTTACATGTATTTCTAGTTGAGATTAAAAAAAAACAATTTATACATCTAAATATAAAAAAATATAAAAAAAATTATTAGTTTAAATATTTTACATTAGTTTAAATATAAATATTTTATTAGTTTAAATATAAGTTTATATATAAATTATTAAAAATAATATACATCTAAATATTACATTAGTTTAAACTAACTTATTGAAAATATTGAACATTTAAATATTTTATTAGTTTAGATATAAATTATTAAAAATATTAAACGTTTAAATATTTTATTAGTTTACATATAAATTATTAAAAATATATAATAAATTAGTTATATATATATATATATATTAGTTACATCTATATAATATATTAGTTACATGTATTTCTAGTTGAGATTAAAAAAAACAATTTATAATATATAATATATAATATATAATATACATATTAATGAATTTCAGGTTCAAAAAATAAAAAACAAGTTACATTAGTTACAAAGGATTCCTACATGGATATTTAAGTAAATATCCGTGTAGGAAGCCTATTCCTACACGGATATTTACTTAAATATCCGTGAAGCTCTCCTCTTATTTGTACACAGATATTTAGGTTAAATATCCGTGAAGGATACCCATTGCACACGGTTTTGTAAGTAAAATCCATATAGGAAGAGTCTCACAAGTTCACAATCAAATTTCTCTTCCACAATTTTTCTAAGTACCCAAGTTCTATCTTCTCCCTCTGATTTTGAAATTTTTTCTAAGTCCCGAGTTCAAAATCCTGACCTCTAGTCCGCCGTCCTTCCTCTTTGTCGCCTCTCCTGGTGCTCGTCTTCCTCTCTTGGTAAGACTATCTACCTCTCTGTTGTTTATCCTTTGGCATTTCTCACCATTGTTGGGTTTTATTGAAGAAATTCAGTTTTCTTAGTGTGTAGGTAGGTTTTATTGAAGAATTCGGTTTTCTCACCATTGTTGGCTTCCCTCTCTTGCTGCCTCTAAGGTAATCATCACCTTCAATATTAGAGTTTATGGTTTAATTCGGGTTTGTGCTTCTCTGATGGTGCTGTTGTGATTTGGGGATGTTATCGATTCCTTGTTCTATGTTGATTGATGTATGCTTGTTTGGTTTTGTGTTGATTACCCGAATTTGAATTGACATGGACCAAAATAGGAATAAATCGGTTGTGTGGTTGGTTTTGTAAAATTCCAGCCCTTATGTTAGATGTTAAATTGATTTTGGTAATTTAACATTCAATTTTAGGTTTTGTAAACATTCAATTTAAAGTTGATTTTGGTAATTTAAATTGAATGTTAGTTTTATTTTTGGTTATATGTAGTTTTTGTTGATTAGGTTTTGGTAATTTAAAAATAAGGTTTGATAATTTAAAATAAGGTTTTGGTAATTTAAAATTAGGTTTAGGCAAATTGGATTGATGTTAGATGTAAATTGTAATTAGATTTAATTTTGAATTGTGCTTGGTGGGACAATTTTGGAATGTTCGTATTGACTTCCTATTTTATTTTGTAGAATTATGTCATATTCCGGTGAGCACGACAACACGATGGAAGATGAGGACTTTCAAGGTACCTCTCAGTCAAGCTCACAAAGAAGGAAGAGAGGTCCGATTACGTGCAAATCCACGTCCGAGGTGAAGCAAAAGGTAATCGAGTTCACCGAGTATGGGTGTCTGACGGGGCCAAACAGGATGCCGTACTCAAATTTGGTGACCAATCTGCCGAAGCGGGAGGTCGATATCAGGATAGAGAGGTGGGACAAGATAAAAAAAAGAGAAGAAGGATGAGTGGTGGAACATGGTGAAGGTAATCGGACTACATTTAAATATTTTAATTTGATTGTTATACAATATCTGACACAGATATTTATTTGGTGTCAATCAGGCTCAGTGGAACATCCAAAATGACAGCTCGAAGAAGAAGACCTTGAAGATAATAAACGAGGGGTGGAAGCAACATAAGAGCACTCTCGTGACGAACTTCATCAATAAAGAGGGGATTCTGGTCGGATACTATGAAAAGGTTACCTAAGAAGTCTAGGACGAGTACGTTGCTATGAAGCAAACACCTGAGTTCAGGGTAACTAAATTTATAAAGTTATAACTATATTTTTTTTCCTCGATCTGTTGTTGTATTTCAACTAATTGATGATTTTATTTGATTCTTGAAGGAAAAAAGCGAAAGGGGCAAGAGGACTGTAGCCATGAACAAGTACCCGCACCATTTAGGGTCAGGCGGGTACAAGAGTAAGTCGGAAGAATGGGCAAAAGTACTGCAGTCAAACAAAGATTTTGAATCACCCGTGCTGAAGAATTGGTTCATGGCAAGGTCCGAGGTTACTGCCGACGGGAAGATTCGACTACCTCAACAATTGCAGCGCATGGCTCAGAAAATAATAAGACATTCTTGTTATAATTTTGCGTCATTCAAAAAAAATATTAACTGTCCCCAATTACTTAGTCTTTTGTTGTATCTAATCTTTTTATTAACAGTTGGAGGTGGCGGAGGAGGTTACTTCGGGTGCCCGCACTGTCTCGAGGCAGAATGACTCGTTGGCTCAAACGCTCGAGAATTCGGAGCACCCGGGTCGGGTAAGGGGTGTAGGGGTCTACAAGGGCTTCAATAATGTATTCAATGGCTCAAAACCCAAGCGAGAAGCGCCAACGCTAGTAGTGACGAGATAGTTGCGCTGCTCCGCCAGGAACTCCCAAAGGAGTACGACGCGAAGATGGCGGAGATGGAATCGAGGATTGTAAACCGCATGACATCTCATTTCATGTAGCCATCCAAGCACGCATCTCCCATTTTGCAGGGAATTCGGTGCAGTAGTCAAGCATCCGGGACATGGGAGGACAAGTTCGATAATATGAAGGTTACAACTACTATTCATAATCTAAAGGCAATTACTACTAGTTGATCTTAAAAATGACTGCTTCATGATAATTGTAGGTGGCCACCTCATGCGACTTAATCATGTGGAGCAATACGGTGCCTATTACCGTTGCCAAGGGCCTCGTACTTCCAAGAGTTGGTAATGTGCACAATGCTTAGCTCGGGCACGGCAATGCATGCGCGCAGGTTGACTTTGTTGTGCTGGGATGGACGCACATACCTGTTCCTGTCCCGAACGACGAAATTCACACTCTTGATGATACCCGTCAGTCATTTATCCAATGACCCAAGATTCATATCATTCTGGATCAGGTAATATCTAAATAATCAATATCTCTTGTTATATTCAAAACCGCTCTTTTAAAATACCTGAAAATTTTAAATTTTAATACATGCGTAGGAGGGTCATTTGTCACCGGTATTGGGGGATAGTGGGATGATCATCGCGACCGATCTGCTCGTTGCGATTGATGTGCTCATCCCGGGTAATGCGCCAGGATCACTAGACCGCCCTCTGGTCACCCAAGAAGAATACAGCCGATTGCCTACTGATTGTCGGCGTCTCCACGACCGCTTGATGGAGGCACCCAAAGGCATGAATGATATCTTCATCCCGGTCCCACCAGGGATGTTTCTGCACGAAGGCTGGGATGTCGTGATGTCTTTCAAAGACTTCAAGGACTTTCTACATGCCTCGTGTCGCGATAGATGGCTCGATTGCTCATTCCTCACCATTTTCGCCATGTAAGTCACCTTACTTTATTAATATAATATTGTATAGCACTCAAATCTATATTCAAATGTTATATGATGATTTTTCAGGACGCTGCTCTGAACCTGTGAATCATGGCTGCTCGAATGGAAAAAGAACTTGAGTATAATTCTGGACCCCGGCAAACTCAATGCCACGATGCTCAAAAATTTGGGTCAAGAGTGTGTCGAGTACATGCACCATGCGATGCACCGTTGTGCCGTGGATGGGAAGATATTTATTCTCGTGTCATACCACCAGAGATATGATTCTAACCTTAAATTATTATTTATATTTTAATTAAATAATTATAAAAAGGAAATTAAATGTGATTATAATTGTGTTTATACTTCTCATGCCACAGCACACACTGGTGTTTGATCATCATCATCCCGGCTGCAAATAAGGCATATTTCATGGATTCTGCAAGGCCAAAAGAAAATATCGCACCAGAAAAGAGTAAAGAGATCTGCCCCTTTATGAAAAAGTAAGCAATATCTTTTCACCAGGTTTGATTTTTTTTTTCAAATAATTAAATTGTGGATGGAAATTGCTAATTACAGTCACTTAATTTTGTAAGTGCTTTTACCGAATATGCTAAAGAGGGAGGACCATAAGGAAAAGAAAAAGGGATCGTGAAAAATAAATTGTCCTGTCATTGGTTACCGGTGAGCATACTATATTTTTTTATTTATATTTTATAGTTCAAAAAATTATTGTCATTCTAATATAGGCCGATAAATGTAAATTTCAGTGCGCGCAATAGAAGGAGGCTTGGGAGTGCGTTTATTACACAATAATTTTCATGTTTAGTTGGATTGAAAAAAATCAATTTGAAATTCCAAACGAGGTATGTAATTCACATTAATTTTCATTTTATTTTTAATATCAATAATCGATCCATTTCTCGTTACTAACTAACACCAAATTGTAATTATAGTATAACAAGAGTCGGGACGCTTACTCACCCGAGCAAATCAATGATATGATAGAGATGTGGGCAAGGTGGTTTGTAAATGAATTTTGTAATGAACGATATGGATTTGTATAAATTAATTTGTGTAATTATCAATTTTGAATTGTTATGTTATGTTTTGGCAGTTCTTCTCAAATCTTGGCTTTTAAAAATGGGGGCTCTGTTTTGGGAAAAAAAACAATCTGAATATATACAATTACTGGCTAGCAAAAGTGGATGCTAGCCAAACAAAAAATACAAAAAAAAAAAAAAATACGACAATCCTATATAGATATTTAAAGAAAATCCGTGTAGGAAGATGTAATTGTTAAAAATTTGTAGTCCAGACCTTCCTACACGGATTTTTAATTAAATATCCGTGTAGGAATACTCTTCCTACATTGATATTAACTAAATATCCGTGTAGGAATCTCTTCCAACACGGATTGTTTAATTAATATCTGTGTAGGAAGGTTAAGAGACCTACATGGGTATATAGTTAAAAATCTGTGTAGCTCCGTTGCAGTAAGATGTACTGTGGGAGGTTTTGTACACGGCTCTCCATTGAATAATCCGTGTAAGATTATTATAACCGTACACGGGTAATTATCCGTGTGTAAATGGTTGCATATTCCTACACCCTAACATTGTACACGATTCCAAATCCGTGTAGCTTCTTCATTTTTTGTCTGTGTACAATCAGTTTTTTTGTAGTAGTGACACAAGCTCAACAAATTTTTTTTTAAAATTAAAAAAATAGATTGTGGTAAAAAGTTATATAAAAGATATTTAATATGATTTTAGTAATTAATTTTCTATTTTTAAAAATAAACTATTATATATTATTCTGAAATTAGAATGCATATCAATATTTAATTATGTCCAGTTAGAGGAAACCCCCAACAAATACCATGGTGAAATGCATCTCTCCATAATTATGAATTACAACTTAGCGATAAGTGACAACATAAACGAAATGATTCCAAAATCAGTGTGTGGTTCTTGATGCATGAATGAAGCTCACGTTATAAGTAATCATTGTAAATTCTTGAGAACAGATGGCCAAATGCTTACAAAAGAATTTTCTTAATTGTTAATAAAAAAAAGTTAGGTTGAGTTTCTCCAGGAAGGAAGGTTCATTACCAGTCTCACTTTCAGTACTTGATCCCACCCCTAGTCTCCCCTCCTATAAATACTCCCTCCTGATACGAATCTATCATCAAACCCATACAAACTCATACCTTAAAGGCTTAAACCACTTACTAAGCTAGTCTAAAAGCAATAATCATGGCCATTTTCGTTTACCAAAGCATTCTCCTCTCCTTTGTTGTTCTTCTATTCATCAAACTGTTTCTTTCTCGTACTAAAGATAACAAGAACAAAAAGCTCCCACCGAGCCCACCGGCCCTTCCGGGGATCGGTCACCTCTATCTTTTCAAGAAACCCCTCCACCAAACTCTGGCTTCCATATCTGAAAAATATGGCCCAGCAACGTTTCTCAAATTTGGTTCCCGCAAGGTCCTTGTCATCTCCTCGCACTCCTTGGCCGAGCAGTGTTTCACTACCAATGACTTGGCTTTCGCCAACCGACCACATATGCCATCTGTCAAACAGGCCACCTTCGAATACAATCACATTGGTACAGCCAATTATGGACCACATTGGCGCAATGTTCGCCATATTGCAGCCACAGAGCTTCTCTCTGCACAGCGGTTGCACGCATCCTCATATGTCAGAGCTGGGGAGGTTCGTGACATGGCCCGCCGATTATTCCATTCCTGGAATGCTTCTGTTGGTTCAATGGGGTTGGATTATTTTGAGAAAGTTGACCTCAAGGCAAAGCTCTTTGAGCTGTCGCTTAATGTGCTGATGACAATTTTAGCTGGGAAAAGGTTCTATGGAGACAACATTGAGGATTTGGAAGAGACGAAAAGGTTTAGACAGGCAGTGGACGAGTTCTTTTCCTTGGCCAGCACTTCGAATATAGAGGACTACCTGCCGATTCTCAAGTTTCTTGGCATCACAAAAGCGACCAAGAAGCTGAATCATTTGGCTGAGTTAAACAAAGAATTGATGCAGAAGCTCATCGACGAGCATCGGAAACCAGGAGCCCAGAAGAAAGGGACCATGATCGCAAATATGCTCCAGCTGCAGAAGGAGAATCCAGAAAAATACAACGATACAACCATCCAGATAATTGTACTGGTGAGTAATAATGGATTGTCGTTCTCACTTATCACTTTTATATATAGTTAAAGTTAGAACTTCAAATTTTAATATATTAAATTCCAACAACATAAATATGATTTTTTCTGATTTTTTTGTTATTGTTTGCTAATTAATGACTTTGGCACTTCTTTTACAGAGCCTATTGCAAGCAGGAACTGATACCACATCCAATACACTAGAATGGGCAATCACTCTCCTATTAAACAATCCTGACGTACTCAAGAAGGCATCAGCTGAAATCGATGCATATGTCGGTACCAAGCAGCTTGTTCAAGAATCAGATATGCCTAACCTGCCATATCTTCATTGCATCATCAATGAGGTGCTCCGCCTTTATCCCGCTGCCCCGCTTCTTGTACCACATCAATCTCGTGAAAATGTTTCTATCGGAGAGTACGAAATTCCACAAGGTACCATGCTTTTGGTCAATGCTTATCACATTCACAGAGATTCGAGTCTGTGGGATGAGCCGACCAAGTTCATGCCGGAGAGATTTGAAGGCAATAATGCAGAAGCAAAGAAGATGATCATACCATTTGGAATGGGGAGGAGGAGGTGCCCGGGAGAAGGCTTAGCAATACGCAAAGTCGGACTTATATTAGGGACCTTCATTCAGTGCTTTGATTGGAAAAGGATTGGAGATGAACTCCTAGACACAAGTGAAGGTTCTGGTTTGACTCTTTCTAAGGTTGTTCCACTCGAAGCCATGTATCGCCCCCGCCAAGTCATGATGGATGTTCTCTCCACCTTATAAAATGTGGCAGTTCAAATCGATCTACCGTTATTTTGTTTATTCCGTATTTTGTGTTTGCTCATCTTTATTGTAAGGATTGTGTGTTGTAATATGTTTAAGTGTTAGGATACTTTATTTTTGCGATGTGCAATAACCGGGTCAATATAGCAATTTACGTTGTTTTGATCTGAGAGATTCGTTTGATGTTGAATGCATTGCATATTTGTAATATCTTGGTATTTTATTATATAGGGGGAATTTCATGTATACCCCTCAAAAACATCAAAATTACATATTTCCCCCTCCAAATTTCAAAAACTCACATATTTATCCATTTTATTATATTTTATATTAAAACACATTCTAAATTCATAAAATACCCATTTTACCCTTTATTAAAAGTATAAAACCCCATATTAAACTCAAATTTATATCTAAAGGGTTCCTCTACCGTCCGATCCGTCTGCATCGCAATAAGATATGTGCGTGTTCGCTTCAAGATTCGTGCTGATGTAGTGCGCACGGATCTTAAAGTAATTTTGATATGCATGCTCGCATCAATATTTGTGCACGTTGCTTTAATATTCGTGCGTGTTCGCTTCAAGATTCATGCTGACGTAGCACACACGGATCTTAAAGCAATTCGGACGTTAGAGGAACCTTTCATATTCAAATTGGAGTGAGATGGATGTTTTATGATTTTTAATAAAGGGTAAAATGGGTATTTTATGAATTTGGAATGTGTTTTAAATAAAATATAATGAAATGGGTAAATATGTGAGTTTTTTAAGTTTAGAGGGGGAAATATGTAATTTTAAAATTTAGAGGGAGAAATATGTAATTTTGAAATTTTTTAAGTTTAGAGGGGGAAATATGTAATTTTAAAATTTAGAGGGAGAAATATGTAATTTTGAAATTTTTGAGGGGTATACGTGAAATTCCCCCTATTATATATAATGTAATTTTTATAAGTTAACTCGATATTTCTTGTGTCGTATGATCACTAGTCCTAATATTTTCTTTTTACTTTAGAAGATGTGCATCTTACTCTTTAATTTTGTGTTTCGTTGTGATCAATTTTTGGTAACTTTTTTTGTAATTAGTTCTGACATTTACTTTTTCTTATTATAATTTGTAAATTTTTTATTTTTTAAAAGTGTTTTTGACTTTTAGTTGAACGACTCTTCATCGACCACCTAATCTGCCAAAAAAATATTCATTGATTTTAATAACTTAATAACCTTTATTTGTTGCTAAATATATATACCATAAATTATAGACTTTTTTTTATTTAGAAATTATAATAACAATACTTAATATAGCAGCTAAGTTTTCAAAAAATTGAGAAATATAGCCTACACCGGATTGGGGATTCGGTGTGGCTTCAGACGGGCCGGCTACACCGGTTTCGGAAACAGGTGTAGCTCCAAAAGTATTCTGCCACAGCCCACATGAACCGCTACACAAATCGCTACACAGAATTATCCACACCGGTTTTGCAATCCGGTGCAGCTCCAAAAATTCTCCACACCGGTTTTCCAATCCGGTGGAGATATTCTTCTTCCCCAAATCCGCGCAGAGCTCTTCTTCTCCTCATTTCGACTCTTAGTCTCTCCGTAAACTCGTTTCTCTCTCTTTTATTTCATTTTTTCTACTATTTTAAATCAAGTTTGAAGAGTTACCATACGAATAGATCGCCACCGCCATTGTGCTCAGCAGCTTCTTCTGATCATTATTGTAAGTTTTTTTTTGCTCATAGGTTTATATTTAGTGTTGTAAAATTAAAAAATAATTAGAGTTAATTTTGTAAAATTATGACATAATTTTACAATACTAGTTGTAATTTAGAGTTAATTTTACAACACAAAATTTTTAGTTAGAAACTAATATTTAAATATTTAGTGTTGTGAAATTTGGGGGGTTCTTGAATTGCTTGGTCAAAATTTTATATTTTTTTAAGAATTTTTTTACAACAAATAAATAGAGTTAATTTTATATTTTTTTACAACACCAAATTTTAAATTTTTACAACACTAAATATGAACCTAGTTTTTTTACAACTAGGTTTTTGACAACAGTAAATTAACTCATATTAAAAAAATAATTCGAGTTAATTTTGTGTTTGTTTTTGTTCAGCAAAATGTCTCTACTATTGATCAATGTGTATTATGGGGGTAACCTCCAAAGCAATCCAATCGGTGTTGGTTATGACATAGGGCCGCATTTACCCGTACCGTTTCCGATTCTACTAGTTTTGCTTTGTTGTAAGACAAGCAAACATATGTTGGACTTGAATTGCTTCCGAGTCGAGTCAAATTGACAATCAGGGCACGTTTGAACACGGGACCACCTGTATCGTACCATTTCTCTCTATTTCGGATAGAAAATGAGGAAACTTGGGATGTTATTAAACAAACTGCACCTCAAGTAGCCGGATTTAAGGTTATAGAATTGGTAGCTGAGGCGCAGCAGCGTACAAACCAAACCAGGTTATGATCCGTGCCCAGATAGTTTGCCTGGAGGGAGCAACACACCGTCGGTTCAGACTGACTTTGATCCTTACTCGGACAGTGTACCCGAAACCACAGACACACCTGTAGTTCAGACCAGTGATGACCCTAATGAGCAATCAGACCCAAATGCATGTTCTGATACAAGTTCTTCTGATAATGATGATTCGGCTGAAGGGCAAGACTCAGATATGGACGAATATGAGGCTGAAATGAATGCCCAAGAAATATTGAAAGAGTGGCACAAGTCGATCCCATTCATCAATCGAGATCTTAGGCATTCATGTTCCTCATTCCACGATGATGTGCCGATGTCATACGCAGATCGTGCATTTCTTAAGGAACCCCCCAGATTAGATGAAAAATTTGCTGAAGGTCAAATGTTCGAATCCAAAGCCAAACTAGTATCAGAACTTGGAGATTTTCACATACCCAAAAGTATACAGCTAGACACCCTAAACAAGAAGAAAACCAAGTATCGAGTTGCATGTAGATATCCTAAATGCAAATGGAAATTATATGCAACGGTAGTACCAACAGGTGCATGGACAATTTCCACCAACCCATATGTCCACACATGTTTTGGAAATGCTAAAAAGTTGGATAATGCACAAATGACTGCCAGAAGAATTGCTGATATTATTAGACCCGGTTATCAAGAAGATATGGAGTTAAGCATTAAAACGGTCAGGCATTTAGTTAAGGTAAAATTTGGGACAGTAACACCCTCGTATAACAAGTTGTGGAGAGGTAGGGAACTTGCAATGGCTGACATGTTTGGGAGCTGGGAGAAGTCTTACGAGCTGCTGCCATTGCTTTTGGGTGCCATCAAAGCATCTAACATAGGTACACAGTATCTACTTGAACATGAACCATCGAACAAGTATAATATTAATATTTTCAACCGAGTTGCATGGGCATTTGGGCCGTGTATTCAAGCATGGCCTCATCTTCGACCCGTTATCAGTGTTGATGCCGGGTTCCTATCCGGAAGATACAAAGGTAAACTTTTAATGGCTTGTGCTTATGATGCAGAGCAACAACTATCTCAACAAGAGCAGTAATCAAACACGGATCAATCTTGCAATCATTAAGACGAGTAATTTGGTACAATCCTAACTTCTTTAGAGCATCGTCCATCCGACGGTTGTAAGCAATAGTAGGACGATGCCTATTTATGTGGAGTTCTTTTACATTAGGCTGCCAAAAATAATTAAATCATCATAACCCCTTCAAATACTTCATATAATGTTTATTTCAAACAAATAATTAATAAATTTAACAAAAATTACCGTATCACGAACTGTCCATGCTCTGTGGTACTGTGGTGGTAATTTTAACAACTTTGGATAATTCGGATTATCCATTCACCCTGTTAGAAAATTTATCAAAAATTATACTAAATTATACAACATAGCACAAATTATACTAAATTACACAAATTATACTAAATTATACTAAATTACACTAAATTACACAAATTACACTAAATTACACTAAATTACACAAATTACACTAAATTACACTAAATTATACTAAATTACACAAATTATACTAAATTACACAAATTATACTAAATTACACAAATTATACTACATTATACTAAATTATACTAAATTATACTAAATTACACAAATTACACTAAATTACACTAAATTACACAAATTATACTAAATTACACTAAATTACACTAAATTACACTAAATTATACTAAATTTCACTAATTATACTAAATGTCACAAATTACCCTAAATTATACAAATTAATACTACATATACACTAAATTGAGGCCAATTGCTAATTGAACACTAAATTACACAAAAAAAGACTAAATATACTAAACAAACTCAATTAAATAAGTTATTCAATTTAATTCGGCCAAAATTAAAAATTATAACAAAAATATGATTTTTACCTTGTTAAAATCGTAAATCGAAAGAGTTTCCAACTCTCTTGGACGATACAAGAAATTTGAAACAATTAAATGAAAAAATAGTGAAGTATTTGGAGAGGATAAAAGAAAAAAAAAAAAAAAAAGGAGGAAGAAAGAGGAGGAAGAAAGGAGGAAGAAAGAGAAGACAGAGGCGGGTTCGGGCCCAAAAGATTGAAGCCAAGCCACACTGGATTGGGCATCCGGTGCCGTAAGTTTTTTTGGATTTTCTGTGGCGAGTCCGCATCTTGGTGGGGAAGATGGATCAACCGGGTTAGAAATTATCTGCACCGGTTTCGGAGTCCGGTGCAGAAGAAATCTTTAATCCCACACCGGTTTCGGAAACCGGTGTAGACTATTTTTATTGATTTTTTTCTCCATTGGCTGGTTTAGTTAATTTTTAGGTTATAATTTCTAAATAAAAAAAAAATCTGTTGTTAGCATATTTAAATACATTGTATAACAACAATACATATAAGATATAGTCTTTACATATGACTATATATTTTTACATACAAATTATTTATTCTTAATATTAGTATTATATCGAACAAATGCTCTTTAAAAATAAATAAATCTTTAATCCTTCAAATTTTAAGGAGATGAGCTGTCGAACAAATTCCTGAAAATTTAGGGTTTAGGGTTAAGCACGAATATATATTGTTACTAGTATCATGTCTGTGAGTTGCAACAGGACATATCATAAGTGAACAAAAAAATATCTCACGACATATTTTTATAAAAAAAAAAATAGACCAATGATAAAAATAATTATTCACTAGTGGAAAAATCACAATATGTATCGGTTGTTTATGCATATCTGTATCGGACATTGGGGCGACACAGATAGAAGCAACACAGATTTTTGTGTCGGTTAAACAACCTTATCTTATGTTAAACAACTTTGAAAACAAAAATATGTTCATTTTACAAATAGATCCTTATGTCCATAGAATCATCACTCATAATAAAAATATCGAGAGAATTTTATTTTGGAAAAAAATCTGCTGTTATCCCAACCATTCAAAGTTTTTCATGCACAGATCTCAATGAAAATCTTTTTACAAGTGCAAATCTCAATAAATATCAATGGCTGAGATTTAAATAATTAGGAATAACAGCAGCTTTATTTCCTTTGGTGGGGAGGGAGGGGGGGGGCACGGGTTCATAGTCTGGTCGGTCCGGGTGGTTCGGGTTCACTGGTCGGACGGTCCGGGTGGGGTAGGTTTTTTTTCAAAAATGGGATCCGAACTGTGATTTGAGACAGCCTGGACTACCGTTGGACCCGTGCCAACCCGTGGACGGGCACGGGTCAAGGGCAGTCCGGTCCGGTCCGATCCGGGACCCCGGGGTTTTGTTAAATACACTACGTACATTGAAGCATGTAAATCATATATTTTTAAATTACAATAGAAAGATAATGTATGGCATTGGAATTTTTGACAGAGACCTCTAGTGTTAGTCTGGAAATTATTTTGACATTGAACCATGTAAATCATATAGATTTTGTAATTTCTTATGCATCATTTTTTTAAATATTTCGGTACTCTACTTGCACCTTTTCTCCTCTAGGCTGATGCCATATCACTCACACTCTCTCTACTGCACACACACTAACCGTCTCCTCTGAACCAGTGAACAGTAACTCAAAAATTGCGACGACGTGAATAGAAATCATGAATAGTATTGTGAACATGGCTGGATGAATAGTAATTCAGATTGTAGTACCATCAATAGTATTGTGAACAGCACCATGTGAATAGTAATTAATATTATAGTACTGTGAAAAGTTATTAATATTATACTACCGTGAATAGTTATTCAGATCATAGTCCCGGAACAGTAATTCACATTATATTTCTGTGAATAGTGACGGAACATTAATTGAAAGCTACGCGTGCCCTGCCCGGGTTTGACCCGGCCCGGACCGACAGGCCCTTATTCAATACACTAATCTAAATTGCTATTCAGGACTGTTCCGGTTTACGGTACTACAATAAGAATTAATGTTCCTGTACTGTTCTGGTACGGTAATCTTAATTACTGTTCCTGGATTATTGACGATGCTATGATCTGAATTACTATTCAAGGTACTATAATCTGAAATGCTATTCCGGTACTGTTCACAATACTATAATCTGAATTTATGTTTTCTGTACTGTTCACAGTACTATAATTTGAATAAATGTCTGTTACTATTCACGGAACTATAATTAATGTGAATTATACAGTTGCGGGACTATGATCATCTGAATTACTATTCATAGTACTATAATTTGAAAAGCTGTTCCAATACTATTCACGGTACTATAATCTGAATTACTATTCAAACGGTGCTATTCACAGTACTAATGATGGTGCTACAATCTTAATTACTATTCACCCAGTGATGTTCACGATAGTTCCCATGTTTTTTTTATATACTCAAAATAAAAATAAAAAATATTAATAATAACCATATTTTCAAATTATTATTAAAACTAACCAAAACACCCCCATGTGAGCGGTGTTCTCTGGAGGGCAGGCCGCCTCCGAGGGAGGCGGCCTGCTATATACATAAATATTTTTTTTATAAAACACACCTTCCCTCCCCTCCCCTCCAAAACCCTACCCGCTCAACCCCTCCTCTCATCTCAGTCCCGCCGCAGGCCCACCAAAAACAGCCGTTTTTCACGGCAACCACCTCCGGCCGGCTCCGAATGCGACATCTCGCACCTCTCTCTCAATCCCTCTCCCTCTCTCTCTCAATCCCTATCCCTCTCTCTCTCTACCGCCCTCTCCCTCTCTCTTTCTACCCACCGGCCCCTCTCTCTCTACCTTCAGCCACCGCCACACCATCCGGGCGCTATAGGGTAATGCATTTTTTTTTTTATTTAAACTAGTTTTTGTTAGAAATTGTTAAAAATAGTTAGAAATTGATCGAATTGCGGGGGTGTTTGAAATTGTTAAAAATTGCCGGATTTGATTGAAATTGTTCGATAATGCGGGATTATTTGAGGTATAAAGTTTAAACAAGTTAAATTGCTAAATTAATTTCATATATAGTTAATCAAATAGGTAGATCTATGTTCGTTTCTTTGAGTTAATTTTTTTTTAATTTGCTCTTGCATGAAACTCATATTTCCTTCAAGAACATCAATTGGCGTGATATCAAGAAGGACTCACCAGTTTCGAACCAGCCGAGCCGAGTCCGAGTCCCAGTATACGACGATGAGATACCACCAGCCCCTGAAGGTATTATAACTTACAATTATTTTGTCATACACATCAATTTTGTTTTAAAAGTGTGTTCTTATGAAGTTCCACTCAAATGTTACAGAAGACAACCCGAATTGGGCGTTCAATTACTGGGTGCTGGACAACAAGAAATGGCACACCTACTATAATAAATATAATGTGCCGGTGTAGCTCGGCGAGGTCAGTTGGTTCGTCTTTGTATAATTAAATTTTAGTTATTTGCATGAAGCAAAACTAACATCATCTAACCGCAGGATGCCCAGCATATATGGTGTGCCGACCTCACTTTCACTACGACTGACTTTGGCCTCGCCGCCACCGGTGCAGAGGATCTCACCAGGACTAGACCATCGATGCCACCCCCCAGGCTGCACGACCACTAGGCGAGTGGCAGTAGGGCATAACCCATGGATGCTTGGGAGGTTGCTATCTTTGGGACACAGCCGTCGTGCACGTATACTGATTCTTGGGAGACCGATCTTTGGGAGACGCGTCCAGAGCAGGCTACCCAGGAGATTCCATGGGCCGGTTCATACCGACGATCCACGGGCACTATCCAGAAGGATATGGATGTGGATCATTCTGATAACGAGGATCCTCCAGAGCCCCAGAGACGTGTGCAGCCGCGGAGGGCATGTAGACCGCCTCCCAGATTGAGCTGTTTAAAGTTGAGCCAGCTGGCATCCTTTGCAGTTCCTCAACTTTATGATCACTTGATAGGCCTAATGGCAATGAAATGATTCAAGAAATACAAGGGGTTATGCTGCCAAAATGCTAACTCACATTTTCTTGAGTACTTAATTGTCATTAGTGAGAAACTGAGGTTTAAAATGTAAATAGACAAGGTGTTATGCTACCAAAATATCATTTGCACTTTTGCATCTATGAAGTTTCAATGATTTGCCTATTTTAATCAAGTGTGAAGGAACAAAAATGAGATTTTGACAAAACCAGGGACCTCCCTGTGATTTTCCATGTTCATGATATTTTAAAATCCTTAAATCTTGATGAATGTTGGTTTTATGGAGCTTTGATCTTATTTCCATCTTGATTCATAACAAAACAGTGGCTTTGATGCCTTGAAATCATGTCAAAACTCCAACCAGACCCTGGACAAAGGCCAATTCCTCTTAGACTGGTTATATCGATGTTAATCACTTAGTTCCAAACGGCCCACAATTTAGTACTCAAAATTTATTTTGACCCGGAAACGAATTGTGTAGATTTCCTCGGAGATTATCAAATATTTTAAATTGTTGATCATGCAAATTTGCTCGGGGATGAACAAATCTTTGACGTTTGATCGGGAAAAACAAAGGTTGAAGTTTTGGGTGCGATAGGGTTAGAAAATATAGTGTTTCGCCCTGTCACTTGACCTAAAATATTACCAAATATCGAGTTATAAATGTCTAGCTTTGGTTGAATTAGATTACTTTTGTCATTTTGACTTAATTTTGTAATATTTCATATTCCTAGTTTTTTAGAGCTAAAACAAGTACAAAACGAAGCATTCTGGACAACATGTCTTTCCATGTGGATGAACATCGAACCGCATGCACTTTGGAGTCACCAAACGCACAAAATAAAAGCTGCAACAGAGGAATTAACTAAGAACAAGCCTATGTGGATAATTATTCAATCACATGCGATTCGATGCCCAACCACACAGATAACCGCCATTAGTAGCAATTACAACAGATTCTGATGTAACTTGACAACCAAGCTCCACTAAGCCCCACTAACACTTTATGGACGAATTAGATCTCATCTCTTCACCCCTACAAGAACATGGGCCTTAGTAGACTATAAATAGGCTAGATCTAGAATTTCCAAGTGGAGCCAAAGAATAGTTTATACACAAACTCCGTTAAATATGAGGGTTAGGAAGAAGGCAAAATCTTCCAAGGGGCAAATTTTGCTAGGTGTATTTCTTTAATCTCCACTAAGCTCCACTAAGCCCCACATTAAAGAAATACTTAGGGAGACTCCCTAGGTGTATTTCTTTAATCACTCTCTTCTTTATTGCTATACTATGTGTCTTGTTTTTACTTTCGTTGTTAATTTGCCTATGAGAGGCTAAGCAACACCTTTCTAGCGTTATGGCTTGTAATCTTAGATTCTTATGAATTTAATCTAGTAGTTTCATTTATTTATTTTGTGCTCTCGATTTGACCTCTACTGCAATTTATTCTTTGTATTACTATCTTGGTTTGGTGCATGCTAACTCAGTCCATACGGTAATCGCCATACAATAAAGATTGCCATTATTAGATTGACCAATCAGGATTTGTATATAATTATCTAGACCAATAGGAATGATAGACGAAACAGTTATATCTTAGGTATCGATCTTAGTTAAATACCTAGCAATATATAGATTTGCAGACGAACATTACATTCTATAGATTACTAGTGGGCTAATTGATGACGCTCAAACATATAGCAAAAATCACTATCTTTTCTTATGAAAAATGGCAAAAAGCGAATGCAAAGTAGCAATTTTCCCAATACGACTAGATCAGCCTCACTAGTGCCCAGCTATGGAGGAACTCAAAGGATTCAAGCGTTGGCTTGACAAACTTGAGTTTTTTAGAGCCTTGATGGACAACGCGAGCAAATTTTTCAAGAGGCATAACGTGTTAGTTCTAACTGTAAGTTATACCAGGGTTCGGGTTCCTCTCCGAGAATTTTACTATTGCATTGGGGACAATGCAAGGTTTAAGCTTGGGGGAGGGGATTGGACCCATGTATTTGATGCACAACAAATGAACTGCACAAAATTTAAGTATAGATGACTATATATTTTAACCTTGATTCCACTTTAGAGTTAGATTGCAAGTATACAATTCTATCGTGTAGTATAATTTAGGTGTCGATCTACAAAGATAGTGTATTAGGTTATAACAATTGTCACAAGTATTGGTCAGATTGGTTATTCATTGGGGTTTTTAATGTGTTATTAATGT
This sequence comes from Carex scoparia, assembly GCA_024447655.1. NCBI lineage: Eukaryota > Viridiplantae > Streptophyta > Magnoliopsida > Poales > Cyperaceae > Carex > Carex scoparia. The sequence goes on from JAJHPE010000015.1 coordinate 5,648,880, forward strand.
GATTATTCATATAAATTAAAATACAACCGGAGTTGTAGTGACGCAAGTCGGTCCCAATACGATCTTGCCCGTTAAGCTCACGTACCGGTTTATTAGTAATAGAGAGAAGTATTAGCAAAAAAAATTAAAGACACAAGTAGAACTAAACCAAATACACTTTTTCTATTTCATTTTCTACCCGAGACAACAACTTCATACATATTTAAACTAAAACAAACTTAAAAGCTCTCATAGAAATTGCAAACAAGTAAATACTAATTTTAGTGTGTGAATGAAAGTTTGACTAATGTTTTAATTTCTTCATCAAACCCATGCAGTCTTCCATGCAATCTAGTTAAAATTGATTAAGTCTTCAAAATTCTCCTTGGAAGTACGCCATGCAGTCAAAACAATTAAATTATTTAGTTGCTTCAAGAAACCTAGAAGACTACCTATGCAGAATTCCACCCATGCATTCAACAAAAATTTAACTCTTAATAAAAAGCTCATTTTCCTTCAATGTTTGGGTTCAGTTTACAAGATGAATATACAATTCATTCACTACCTTGAATCTCATGTGGCCTTCATTTGAATCTGAATCAGATGTTTCAATACGCACTTCGTCAGACTCTCCGGGTTGGTTGAAGCTTGCATCTTTTATGTAGTACTTATGAAGATGACTAACATTGAACGTGTTAGAGATTTTCAAATCAATGGGAAGTTTCACGCGGTAGGCATTTGCCCCAAACTTCTCCAAAATCTCACACGGTCCCACCTTTCTTTTTTTGAGTTTGTGATATTCACCACGTGGAAAGCGTTCATTTGGCAAATAGACCCAAACTAATTCTCCCACTTCAAATTGTACGTCATGGCGCTTCTCATCTGCTTTAGCTTTGTATTTAGAATAAGATTGCACTAATTTTTCACGCACTGCTTTAGCTTTGCATTTAGGGATTGTTGTTGTAAGGACGGCGTCGGTACCAATTGTTCCCAGATTTTCCGTTAAACGTTTTGTATGTTACGCTCTGATTGGATATCCCATTAATGCTACTGTACTTACCTGAGCTGTAGTTGATGTAATCGGCGTACTGTTGGGTGTTGCGCACAATTTGCCTCCAGCCCTCTCCAGTCTCAATTTCTTTGAATCGCCTTACCATTGCTAAAAATCACCTGTTGAATCGCCTTTAGTTGAGCTCTCCGTACATCATGCGCTCCTACCAAGGGTGACTTTTCTTCGTTTAGGTGGTAGGTTTTAATCCTCATCCAAAAATTAGGATGCTACATTATGTATATTTTCACTATAAATACTGGAATATTCATTACGCGTTGTGTATGAAGTTTCTCTTTTTCCTATCTTATGGACAAAATAAAAGACTGTACATTAATAATGCTAATCTTAATTTGTATTGTGCACGGGCTCGTAACAAACCACGTTGGATTGCGTAGTATTCCTGTATGATGATTGTTGTAATGTTGTTAAAATTTATAACAAAAGTGACAGAACGTAAAAAATATTTTAAAAAAAGAATCTGATATACAATGTGATAACCAATTGGTTGTCCACAGAGAGAAAACCCAAAACAACCTAACATTGGCTTGGCGGTACCAGCTGCCGACATTGTCTCATCTAAATTCGGGCTTTTATTTATACTTATTATGAAAATTAAAAGTCGGACTTATTAAACTCTTCATCTCAATTTCAAATTTTAAAAAAAAAATTGAAAAATCTGGGAGCTGAACGCTGGACGAGTCAGCGCAGCAGCACAGCTTTATTTATACCATTTCCTCTCCTCTTTCTTTCCACCAACCCAACTCTTTCCTTTCCCTACATGTCGCCACACCATGAGCTACGCCGTGACCAAGTCCTCTCCAGTCCTGGTCCCTCCAGCCACCTCCACTCCCACCGGGACCCTCCCTCTCTCCTCCATGGACCGTAATTTTACCATTTGTGCCGCAATCGACTTCATCTCAGTCTTCTCGCATGGCGAGCAGCCAGGGAAGAAAATCAAAGAAGCCTTCGACAAGGCGCTGGTGCCATACTACCCCGTAGCAGGGAGGATTGCTGAGCCCACTCCAGGAGTTCGGGTCGTGGATTGCACTGGAGAGGGTATTGTTGGGAATTATTTGGTAAAAGACAGAACACAACAGCAGATTTATTTCACTACTTTTATTGATTTACCAACAGATACAAACACGATATTTATAATGGTGCATATTCCTATTTTTAGCACCCACTAACCCCACTATAATGCTGCCATAATTAGCCTACCACTAAACCCACTACATGACTTTAACTAAAAATAAATAACTACCCTTTCTAACCAATTCCAGCACACCTCTAAACGTGTTGTCTATTTTTGACAAACCAGAAATAAACCTGCTACTAAAAATACAAAAACGCTGCTGCACCTTCTATGCCTTGCTGACTTGGATTACATTCAACACTCCCCCTTAATCCAAAGTCATCTACATCCATTATTTTTCGACACCAAACAAACTTCTCTCTTGCAAGAGCCTTGGTCATGACATCTGCAACTTGTTCATTCGTATTAACATACTCCAATTCGATTTCCTTTTGCTCAACCAACTCTCGGATGAAGTGTTGCCTCGTATCAATATGCTTCGTACGACCATGAAACACCGGATTTTTGCTCATTGCTATCGTTGACTGGTTGTCGCATAGTATTATTGTTACACCTTTTTGCTTGCAATTTAACTCTTCTAGCACGCGTCTAAGCCATACACCTTGACATGCAGCTGATGTCACAGCATTGTACTCCGCTTCTGCTGTGGAAAGTGCAACAGTTGATTGCTTCTTCGAATTCCAGCAAATTGCATTGTCACCATAGAATAACACTTGCCCAGATGTGCTCCTTCTATTGTCTAGGCTCCCTGCCCAATCACTATCACTATATCCAATTAAGCTCGGATTCTCCACAGATTTGTACCACAAACCATAGCTCGTTGTGCCAGCAACATACCTTAATATCCTTCTTACTGCTCCCATGTGCTGTTTGGTCGGTGTTTGCATGAACCTCGAGATGACCCCAACTGAGTGCGAGATGTCGGGACGTGTGTGTGTCAAATACATCAAGCCTCCAACCAAACTCCGGAATCGTGTTGCATCAGTATGTCCTGTGCCATCCTCTGCTGTGAGTTTTTCGTTGACATTAGATTGTGTTTGCACGGGATTGCATCCTTTCATTCCGAACTTCTCGACTAGATCTTTGGCATACTTCCTTTGAGAAATGAACATATGACCTATTTCTTGTTCAATCTCTAGCCCTAGAAAGTAGTGCATCCTACCCAAATCTGTCATCTTGAACATACTCATCATTTGTTCTTTAAATGTTTGAACCATTCCTTGATCTGTACCGAAATAGATCATATCATCAACATATAAACATGTAGAGATTGGGCTCATTCTTGCTTCTTGTGAACCCCAACTTCTGAAAGCATTCATCTACCTTGCTATACCACGCTCGTGGGGCTTGCTTCAAGCCATAAAGTGCCTTGTAGAGCCGATACACCCAGTTTTCTTTGCCTTTGATTTTGAAGCCTTCAGGTTGCTCGACATATACCTCTTCCATTAGTTCTCCATTCAAGAAAGCAGATTTAACATCGAGTTGAAAGACCGGTTGCTTTAATTGGACAGCTAGTGCTAACAAGAGTCTAACGATTTCAAACCTCGCAACAGGGGAGAATGTTTCATTGTAGTCAATTCCCTGCCTTTGTGCATAGCCTTTCACAACTAATCTTGCCTTGTATTTGAGCACCTTCCCATCTGGACCGAGCTTGGTTTTGTAGACCCATTTGACCCCGATTTCCTTGTGATCCTTTGGCAGTTCAACTAACTCCCAAGTGTTGTTTTCCTCGATTGCTCGCATTTCTTCTTTCATCGCTGTAACCCATTCTTCCTTTTCAACAGCTTCCTCAAAGCACTCGGGATCAGTCACCAAAAGTACTTGTGTTGTTGTATATAATTCTTGCACGGTTTTGATCTTTTGTTGTGACGGTTGGTTGCCTCTTCTTGCATAAACTTGTAATGGTGTTGGTATGTCATCGTTTATGTATGTTTCCAGTTGAGGTTGCTCGCTGTCCTCATCCTCCTCATATTGTAAAGTAGTCGGTACTTCAATACCTTCCGTGTTCCATCTCCAACTCGTATTCTCATCGAACATCACGTTACGGCTGACAATTGTCTTCTTTGTTTCAGGGTTGTAAAGTCGATATCCCTTAGATTGAATACAGTACCCAATGAATATGCACTTTTCAGATTTGGCATCCAACTTCTTTTGGTTGTGCGAATTGATAAGAGTGTAAGCAACGCATCCAAAGACTCGTAAGTGACTCACAGTAGGTTTCCTTCTGAACCACGCCTCATACGGAGTTTTGTTCATGACTGCCTTTGTTGGTGAAAGGTTGAGGATGTAAATTGCCGTGGCTACAGCTTCTGCCCAAAAGGAATTCGGCATGTCTTTTGATTTCAGCATGCTTCTTGCCAACTCAACAACAGTTCGGTTCTTTCGCTCGGCTACACCGTTTTGCTCAGGGGTGTAGGGTGTGGTTAGCTGCTGCAAGATGCCTTCTTGTTCACAAAATTCCTTGAATTCGGTTGATTGATACTCACCTCCCCGATCAGATCTTAACACTTTCAGTTTCATGCCGGTTTGTGTTTCAGTCATGGCTTTGAACTTCTTAAACATCTTAAATGCTTCGCTTTTATAGGTAATGAAGAATATCCATGTCATTCTACTGAAATCGTCGATGAACAACATGAAATATTTACTTCCTCCCATTGAACACTCCATGGGGCCACAAAAGGTCGGTATGCACTAATTCAAGTACTTAAGTTGCACGGAGAGATTGATCTTTCGGAAATGATAATTTTGATTGTTTGCCAAGAATACACCCTTCACATAACCCAACATCCTCTATCCCTGGTAGGCCTATCACCATATTTTTCTGGTTTAGCAATTTCAAACCATTAATATTTAAATGCCCATACCTTAGATGCCATAATCTGCTTTGATTAGGTTCCATAACTGCAAGTGCAGTATCATCAACCTTTGTAATTTCTAGCGGAAACAAGTTATTTTGTGTCTTCTGAATGGTTGTCATCACATGCTTTGTTGATAACTCCTCAACTTTACAAGTGTTGCCTTCGAATTTGATCGCATACCCGCTGTCCATCATTTGGCCGATGCTTAGGAGGTTTTGTGAAAGTTGCGAGATGTAGTATACATTGTGTATATACCTTGTATTGTTTGCAGTTTGGACAGCCACCTTGCCGATACCTTCAACTTGTATTTGTTTGTCGTTGCCGAGTCTCACAGGCTTCTTGTATGACTCATCCAATTCTTCGAAGAGATACTTGTAACTGGACATGTGATTAGAACACCCGCTGTCTAAGAACCAAACTTGACTTGCGTCTGACTTCTCGTCGATTTTAGTCTTGATGAGCATGGTTTCAGTGCATTTCTCATTGTCTTTCTCCTGTACAACATTGGCTAGCTCTTCCTCACGCTTCTTCTTGTAGCAATCAGCCTGCACATGGCCGATTCTGTGACAATAGTGGCATTCAACGCCTTGCTTGCTTTGTCCATCTTCCCTCTTCTTCTTGTAGCAATCTGCCTTGACGTGGCCGAACTTGTGGCAATAGTAGCACTCAATATCCTTCTTTGTTGTTTGTTGTTGACGGTTGTCTCCATTGCTCGTGCCTCTTCCACGACCTCTACCGCTGCGACCTCTTCCTCTACTTGAGTTGCCTTTGGTGAGGAACACCTTAGAATCGTCCTTCTCTTCAGATCTGAGAAGTCGGACTTCATGGCCTTGCAGCGAACCCATCAACTCGTCGAAAGAGTATGTGGACAGATCCTTTGACTCTTCGATTGCTGCCACGACATGGTCAAATTTCGCTATAAGGCTGCGGAGCACCTTCATAACCACGATCTTTTCTGTAAGATCCTCGCCACAACTCTTGATTTGGTTGACAGTGGGTGTGACTCTTGTGAGAAACGCTTGAACAGATTCGCCTTGATTCATGTTCAACGTCTCGAACTCTCTTCTCAAGCCTTGTAGCCTTATCTCGAGAACTTTCGTATTTCCTCGGAAGGCGGTTTTCAGGGTTGTCCATGCCTCCTTTGCCGATGTCGCTGCTGCGATCTTTGTGAACACCGTGTCAGTAACGGCTTGTTGAATAAAGAACAGCGCCTTCGCATCGCGCTTTACTGTTTCTGTTGGTGTGGGATCAGGGGCCGGTGCTCCCTTCTCCACCAATTCCCATAGGCCTTGCGACATGAGCAAAGTTCGTATCTTGATGCTCCAGAACTCATAGTTGTCTCCCTTGAACAGCGGAATCGAGGGATTCGAAACGTTCATGTTCTCTGCCATGGTCGGATCTGCCTTGATCTCTCACCTTTGGCTCTGATACCACTTTTGTTGGGAATTATTTGGTAAAAGACAGAACACAACAGCAGATTTATTTCACTACTTTTATTGATTTACCAACAGATACAAACATGATATTTATAATGGTGCATATTCCTATTTTTAGCCCCGACTAACCCCACTATAATGCTGCCATAATTAGCCTACCACTAAACCCACTACATGACTTTAACTAAAAATAAATAACTACCCTTTCTAACCAATTCCAGCACACCTCTAAACGTGCTGTCTATTTTTGAAAAACCAGAAATAAACCTGCTACTAAAAATACTAAAACGCTGCTGCACCTTCTATGCCTTGCTGACTTGGATTACATTCAACAGGTATCTGGTATTGTGCATCTTTCTTTCCTTGATCAATGGTTCGGGATTTTGCCATTTAAAGTAATAAATTTAAAAAATAAATCCAAGATCAGAGTTCGATCCAGGTTATTGGTTTGATCTCTGATCAGTAAATCATGCATAGTAGTCCCTGTGGATTCTGGTAGTATTATGTCAAATAAAATTACTGCCCAGAGTGAGATATTCGGACAAGTCAATGTTTTTAATTGCTTGATGCATTTTGATCTATAAAAGCTGGATGTTGGAATGTGGCCCCTGCAAATTTTGGGTTATTTCATTTGCAGGTATGTAGAGGCAACTGCTAACTGTAGTCTAGAAGATTTAAATTATCTCGAGAGCCCAATGATGATTACGAAGGAGGAGATGTTGCCTCAGCCTCCAGTTGGTGTGAACCTTAAACATTAGATCCTAATGGCTCAGGTAATCTCTCTTCTTTTTCCAATTTTATTTGTTTGGGGTAGATCTGGAGAGAATTGGAAAGGGTTTGACATCTCAACCTCTAATTGATCGGTGGGAGTTACCTAGTTCAGTTTGTGTGAAACTTTTAATCTTCTTGTATCCATCTTGTATGAATTTGCAGCAAGAAAATAGTAACTGATTACTAGGAAATGTTTTGGTGTGTAACCAAGATCACTGCACCAGTTAAAATAGGAAAAAAAAAAAATGTAAATTACAGAAATGACAGAGATATCGTACTAGTGGACTCTGCATTGCATGGTTAGAATGGCTCATTTCTCTGAAAAGATAAAAGAAATAAGAAAACTTTTGAACAATTAAATATGGAATATGTTTGGCTCATCATAGGAGAAAATTTGCGGTTCCACATGAAATATGCCAATCAACTTACCAATATATAACATGCTTTTTGGAGTCCCTTATTAGTTAGTAGTGCACACATATAGGCAGGTGTCAATAACATGTGTTCCTTTTTGTGTTACAATAAATTTTAATATTTCATTTTAAAGCTATGGTAGTTAATATGATTTTCTATCTACCAATCCATGAAAACAATCATCTCATTCTCAATCTTCAACGGTGTGGCGATAATTATTCACTATTTATTATTATTCTCTGCTTAAAATGAACTATGTGCTAAAATGCAAAATCAATTTTTCATGAAAAAGATAAACTCTAGTTTACTTATTTAGCAAACAAAATGAAACATCGTTTTTTATTGATCTCAGATCACTCAATTCATGTGTGGTGCCTTTGTTGTTGGCATCTGGTTCAGCCACCAAGTTTTTGACGGCCAAGGTGTAGCACAATTCCTAAAAGCAGTTGGTGACATGGCATGTGGGCTCCCAGAACCTACTATGAAGCCAGTGTGGTCTCGGGAAACCATACCGGAGCCACCTAAGGTGCCATTTAGTGGGCCTCCTCCTTCCATCACGATCCTCAATTTTGTCACCTCTATAATTGAGATATCGCCTGATAGCATCAATCGAATCAAGGATAAATTCACTGCTGAGATAGCTAAGAAGTGCTCAAGCTTCGACGTTATAAGTGCTGTGATCTTTAAATCCCTTTCTTAAGCTATTAAATTGGCTGACACTGCCGAGGTCCGGATGGCATTTGCGGCCAGCACACGCCATTTACTCCAAGGGGTTATGCCATCATTGGAGGGGTATTATGGTAATTGTATCTACCCAATTGGGATCACCAAAACAAGTGAGGAGATGAACAATGCATCTCTTGTGGAGGTCATAACCCTGATAAAAGATGCAAAGGATGCTCTTTCGACAAAGTTCGTTGATTGGATGAATGGTATCCCTGATACACACTATAATTTACTTGCTTTTGGCTATGGCATTCTGATTGTTACAGACTGGAATCGACTTGGATTTAATGAGGTTGATTATGGTTGGGGCGAACCAAAATATATTTTTCGTTCTTTGGAATTGAAAAATGCCGGGGTGGCAATTTATCTCAAGCCACCGAAGCCGAAGCTAGGGATTAGACTGATGTTGCAGTGTGTCAAAGAAGAGCACTCGGCAGAGTTCTGTGATGTCCTACTGAAGATGATCCACCAAGATCAATGCGAAGATTGATTGATTGTTTTTTCTTTCGAAAGAATGAATTCTTGTCGCCTTTTCTTTTGTACGCATGTAGTGTTCAATACCTTTCTGTGGGTGATATTTGGGATAGGACGTATATCTAAGTAGCTCTGTGGTTGTGTATTATTTGAGTAGGGTTCAAATGCCTCATATCTTTCATGTCTCATACGTGCCTCACATTCTTATCTCTATTTTCAAAGTCCAAACAGTCGATTCGAACAGGTCAACATGATATCCATTTTAGAATTAATGTTTTTCAGAAAATTCTCATCTTCATCTTGTTGATGCTAAACAATAGGTTCTTAACTGTGGACAACCTTAACAAGTGAGGCCGACCACTTGTCAACATGTTTTAATTGTCTATGCAGGAAATGTTCATAATATTTTAGTACAACACTGCATTTACCAATATAAACAACAATTACAATAACATCACATATTATTAGTTACACGAATAGCATTCAAACTAAAAAAATGAAAATATAACAAAAAGATGTAGATCTGAGACTTCACACATTTATATGAACAATGCCGAAGAAAATGTATGGTACAGGACAAAAAAATAAAAAATTATACAGAAAAAACTTAAACGGAAACTTCAACTCAAGTTTTGAGGCTCTTCTCTCTGTTTTCTAGGGCTGAAATATCTAGTTACGCCTATAGTGGATAATTGTTGTAGATCTCCTCCCGAGCTTTCCGAAAGTGGTCAGATGCCCAAATTGAACACTTGAGCGCCGAGATACGCCCGTCTCAAATTTCTTTTTTGGAGATTACTTTTTCGGTGAAGATATTGCCGCTCTTGTATTATCTCTTGCCCTAGCCTCACCTATTTAGATTTTACTTCTCTTAGATAAATACATGTATAACCTCAGAGAGAGATGCATTATAAAAGGATGGCACGGATCAATGACGTGAAAAAGTTTGTATTTCTTTCATCACACACGGATCATACAATAAAAACAGTAAAAATGGAGCATTTCATAGATACCCGTCCGAAAATGCGCTCCAGAACCTCCGAAAATGTGCTCCAACATTCATCCACAACTTTTATTAAAACCATGTATGAATGGACCACATTTATACATCGTTGTTAACAGTAAAACCGTGTATAGTGTGCATAAATTTTCGGAACAGTGTTTTCTTGCTTTGGACACGAATTTATTGGGAATTTTAAGTAAACATGTATAATGAATATGCAGTGTATGCTTTGCGTTTTGGTAGTAGTGAAGACATAAAAAGTGAATAACAAAATTAGAAACAAAATAAAATTTGTTTGAATGCCAATTGCAAAATATATCAGATATATAGTTATTAAAATAACTCGTTCGAGTTCCGGAAAACTTTTAAACAATACAACAAAACCACATATATAATGTAAAATTTTGATTGCTTTAAAGAACACAAATACACCCTAAATGGGATCGCATCTACACCTAATTAATGATCTTCACTACCAAAATCAATTCCTGCAGTCTAGATCTTCCAAATTATTAGCCAGACACTATAAATCAAGATTCTTTTATTATTGAACTTTGAAGTAGGACACAAGCTCAACAAATCTGTTTTTTTTTTTTTTTAATTTAAAATTTAGATATCTAGAGAAACAAGATTTTTTATTAGATCGAAACTCTGAATGTTGTTCACACTAGTTTAGAAACCGAGAGCGAAAGAAAAACTAAAAGGTGACTGTCAATCAATGCTAGCACTTTGACTCGCGGTTGTTTTTGAATATGTTCTTGTGAATACTAGTAGAGATGTAGGTGCAGTTGCTATTGTGTGGATGCAACACGAGGGGTAAGAAAGAAGAAGATTACTATTAGGACTCAAATTCTCCGCTGCACGTCTAGTGGTAAAATATGTTTATCTTAGAATTAGTTTTATACATAAATTCTGATTTTCAGATAGTAACAAATCACGAACTGAATTGAATTGTTGCATATATAAGCTACCCGAAACCCAACAAACTGAGTATGAATGGCAAGATTCAATCGGTCCTTGGATCTTGCACCAAACAAAATATTTTAAATGTCAAATTTTCTCAATATGGAACGCTATTTATAAGAACGTACGCCTCATGCATTATGCATACGAGGCAGGAGGAATTAAGGAAATAAACAAAACATGTTAGTATAAGGTCAGTACTAAAGAAAACTCTCTTTGAACTGTAGAAAGGGTATAAGCCTGCCATATTCTATTTTAGAGTATTTCGTTCAAAATATTTTGTACTTGATGAATCACAGAGAGTTGGAAAGTGTGACTCAAAATCCGTTGAAGGAATATTTATAAGTTACTCAATAACAAGTAAAGCATACATAGTTTACATTCCTTTACATCATACTATAGTAGAATCTGTACATGTCAAATTCAATGAAAGTACTAACAACCAGGCCGAGAAAGGTATTGAATCTGCAGGAACTCAAGCTTCAAGTACTGCAAGTAATCAACCAATTAATCGCACAGATAAACATCATAATAACAGCCACACCAACTCCAACAACACCACAAAACCCAGATGATGAACCAACATGACAAAATGAGAATGCTGAACAAGGAAACATCAGATCCAGACAACAATTCTACACAAGAGTGAAGAAAAAGAATATCTTGTCTGCCTATCAAATTTCCCATAATTTAAGAGAAGTTCATTAACACTACCCTGTTACTAATGTTTTAGGTGATCCTCATGGAGGTGTTACTGCTAGAAGAGGTTTAAACCAAATGATAGGTCATTGCGCTTTTGTATCAGAAATTGAACCTAAATTTTTTAAAGAAGCCAATACTGATTCAAATTGGATTTGTGCTATATATGCAAGAAGAACTAGAACAATTTGAAAGAAACAAAGTCTGGAAACTTGTACCAAAACCAGACCACCGCACTATTATTGGAACCAAATGGGTGTATAGAAATAAATTGGACGAAAATAGTAATGTCATTAGAAATAAAACCAAATTAGTAGCACAATGTTACAAACAACCTCAAGGCATTGACTTTGATGAAATCTTTGCACCTGTTGCTCGTCTAGAATCCATTCAAATGCTTTTAGCATATGCCTCTCACAAGGGTTTGATTCAATTTCAAATGAATGTTAAAAGTGTCTTTTTGAATGGATTTATAAATGAGGAAGTTTATGTCGAACAACCACCTGGTATTGTAGATCCAACAATACGTAAACATGTATATAAACCAACAAAAGCATTGTATGGTCTAAAACAAGATCCAAGAGCATGGTATGGTAGAATTAGTACATTTTTGATTGAAAATAAATTTATTGGAGGCAAAAATGATACAACTTTATTTACAAAGAAAAAAAAAATGATGCTATTCTAATTGTACAAATTTACATAGATGATATCATTTTTGGTTCATTCCCCTATTGCATTGATGTTAGTATTGATCTCGTCTATGATCTTTCCTTGCCTTTCAAACAACTTGTCAATAACATACTCGATGTATGGCTTACGAGGAGGTTGATGCTCGAATTGCCTTGGTTTGTATGGTTGTTGTAATTGATTCTGCTGGTAGTTTGGTTGATATGCTTGCGGATTTGCAACTCCTTGATCGTTTTTGTAGGGATAGTTCGACTGATTCCTCAAACCTTGATTATATGCGTTAACATTCTTATTATTAGGCTTGTAGGAATATTCAGCATGTTGACTTGTTCTACTTCTACTTCTACTTCCGCGAGAAGAGGGCACATTTCTTTGTGGTTGTGAACTTCTCCACATGAATGACACATAGCTACACTAGCTACAATTGCCTTCTGTTTTGAAAGGTCACTAACAAGCTTGAATGCGGATGGATGGTCAACCGCATGGCTTAGACCTATGTGTGCATAATGCTTCGTTTTATGCCTGTTTTAGCCCTAAAAACACCAGAAATATGCAATTCTACAAAATCAAGTGAAAATAGCAAAAGTAATTTGATTCGACAAAAATTGGACATTTGTAATTCAATATTTGTCAATATTTTAGGTTAAGTGGTAGGGAAAATTACTACTTATTTCAGCCATGTCAAAATTATGAATGTCTCTCTATCAGGTATAACCATACTTCTCTATAATATGTGTTTTCATTTTATATGGTTGATTTTGATATAGGTATTATGCATTGAATTATGATGACATATTTAACGGGATAGAGGGTCTGAGGGTGGATTTGATTTGTGATGTGATGAGATTGTATATTATGAGAATTTGGGAAGCGCCTGTGAGCAGAGATTACACATGTGTGTTGTGGAAGTTGGGATTAGCTTGTGAGCAGGGATTCCAACTATGTGGATATTGTGTGACGTGTTTTACGGATAACCTGGACTAACATGCTATTGTCGGTTAAATATGCATGCATAATTTTGATATGTATTTGTGTGCATTCAGCCAGTCCATTTGAATGGTTGTTAAATTAAGTCAATTATAGAGAAACACATAATTAAATGACCAGTAACTGAGCTTTGTAGCTGACTCTGTTTTATTATTTTTGTTTCCTTCCTGTTGGAGACGTAGGTTGATAGACCGCGCAATGAAGACTTAATCACATCCCGGATGGTAAAAATCTGGAGTGTGACAAAAATGTTGTGCTAATTTGAAAAACTGATAGCACTAGGTTTTGAAATTTTCATTTTATCAGGTTAGCTTTCTTAAATGTGCTATTTTCATTTTATCTTTCATTTTAGTATGTGTGTCTATTGTTAATTATCTATGAAATTAAAAAATAATCATCTTTTATCTCCTGTGATTGAGCTATTATTATAACTTGTACTATTTGTTGTATTTCCTATTTTATAAAAATGCTTGCCATCTCTCTTTTTTTCTCTAGTCATTTTTGTGTTGATGTAATTATTTTTTAATATATTATGATAAATTTAAGTTTTTTTTTTTTTTAATCTAGCAATGTAGCACAAGATCACCGCAGAATGGGCCCCTTTTCCAGCAGATTCTCTGTCAAGGTGTGGAGCACCTTTTTTAATCCCGAGGGCCTACTTAGGTACAAATAATTAATTCTAGCACTTACATGGTCAATTCATAATTAATTGATTGGTGCTGTAGTAAAGTACAATTCCTTTAATTACAGTTCTGTGATGGCCTATAGATATACCTGTTCGATTGGGCTTACATATAATAGTTTATTTTAATGTACTTTTCTCAAGCAGCTCTCAATTAATCAGTGTACATAAGCTCTGAAAGTATTTCAAGTACAAGCTTGCTAACATAAATGATTGGGCTTCAATTTGGACATATAATAGTTAATTTTAAGGTACATTTCTGAAGCAACTCTCAATCATTGGACTTCAAGTACAAGTCTGCTAACGACAGTTCTGCGATGGCTATAGATACCTGAGTGATTGGGCTTCAATTTGAACATATAATAGTTAATTGTAAGGTACGTTTCTGAAGCAAATCACAATCATAGGACTTCAAGTACAAGTCTGCTAACGAGAGTTCTGCGATGGCTATAGATACCTGTGTGATTGGGCTTCAATTTGGACATATAATAGTTAATTTTAAGGTACTTTTCTGAAGCAACTCTCAATCAGTGGACTTCAAGTACAAGTCTGCTAATGAGAGCCCGTCTTTGATCTAATGAAAAATGCAATGCTTAATTTCCGTGTGAGATGTAGCAGATTTTTAATCTGTAAATGATAATTCTTTATAAATATTAAATAGATAGGTTATGACTTGACCTCCAACATTTACTTAAAAATATTAAATAGTACAAGCTTGCTAATCTAAATTATTGGATTGATGCGGGATCAGTGTAGAATAATGTTGTGGTTGGTTCCCTCCTGTTGCCTTTTAGCTTCAGCTTTTGGTCTCGATTTCTTCAGTATGATGTTGCTTGTTGCATTTGTCATTTATATGGTTGTTCATTCTAAATTTTTTTTGTTTGATGATTACTGATTGTGTTTGTAACTTTGTAAAAAAAAATACTAATGTGAACCTTTTGTGTTGTAAATACAATTATTATTGGATATTACAACATACGTAAAACAATATTCAATAATCAACATTCAACAAGTATACATTTATAACTCTTGAAGAAATATTCCACATACATATATATAAACATACATGTCCCAAACATATATTCAACAAATATTACAATGCTTGGTGTATATGTGATGTGTTCTAACACATAAATGTCCTAAAACCTCACTGTTGAGTTTGAACAACCATTCGTACTGGACTTTCGTTGTTGTTTAAACTCTTTCACCAATCATAATTTATTTCAAAGTTAATATGACGAAAGCACTACCTTTAATTGGATGTACATATATCAATCCAAATATCACTACAGAAATGCACCATCACCAACAACAACAATAACAACAACATGCACCACCACCACCACAACAACCAACCTAACATTATAAAGGTATGACCAAGGTTATGCCCGTTTGTGTATCATTTCTCAATCTTTCTCCAAACAGTACGACCACGGTTTGTTTCTTGATCCGTGCCAGAAAATTTGAGTAAATGGAGGAACTGGTGGAGACCTTTTGAATTCAGGATTAAATTTGATGATGCAGACTTGTCATGGAATGGATTTACAGATTCTACCTCAAGCTCGGTGCTGGCAAGAGAGTCGATGGTGTCGCTATATTGGCATTCATGTCGATAGTTGATTGTAATAGCTTCTAACTCGTGCGTTTCTACTATATCTTGAGGGATACACTGATCATGATGAGTTTCAATTAATATTTTTAGATAAATCAGGAACTTCGTGTTAAATTCAAACCATGTATATTGTGAAAATCACAGGCATTATTCAATTTCATCAAGTAAAAGTTTCATGAAAAATATATTTATTGACCAGATTGAACTTTGGATAGAAACAAAAGATTATTCTAAATTAAATAAAATTTATTTTTAAGAGGAATATGGCACAAACCTGAAGAAGCCAACTATAGTATGTTGCATTGTTGACATGTCTGTTCACATCAAGATCTACTATTCTTGGCTGTAGCATTAACAAATAATAAAAAAAAATTATTAAGATTTCAGATATCAAACCTCTCAGGGATCCTATTAATTTATGTTCAAAGAATAAACTTAATGAAATTTTTAATTCATTAGATATCTAGGTTTTACAATAATGTAGGCAAATATTTTGAAGTTTTTGAAAATATCTAGGCCAAGAGTATAATAGAATGCTAATACCTTAGTCTCGACTATTCTTGAAAAATATCTAGAAAAAAAGGATATGCATATCAAGTAAAAATATCTAGATATTTTGTATTAGGTGTCATATAGATTTGGAGTATTTATAGTAATTGTATATATAGAGGTGGCATATAACTTGACATATAAAATAAACAAAATCAAGAAGAAAATCAAACAAAGTTTTTGAGCAATTAATTTTGTGTTTGTCCTCCAAAATACAACCTCAACCTCCACCAAAAAGGTAAAAAATATAATGTACTAAAATCAAATGCTTGTTTATGACTATAATTCTTCTCTGTTTTAAAATTTGTCTATGTTTTAAACACCTTGGTCAATTAAGATTTGCATATACAATATGAGTTTGGTACAGTATCCATGCGTAGAGAATGCTTTTGGCAACTCAAGAAGCAATAAGCTAGACATGTTGAAAATTTGATGCTTACACAAGACTGAAGCCGCATATAATGCAAAGTAAAAATAAATCATGAAGTAGAAGTACCATAAGGCCAAGTTGATAGTAGTCCGCCGGTTCATTGAGAAGAGGTATTTTCCACAAACATTGATTCTTCTTCTCTGGAAATGCTAATCTGTGAAAAGTACAGTTTTATAATTTTACTCTAGTTTTGCGCTTATTCGATCAGGGGGAAGTGCCACATTATCTTGAGATATTAATTGTTTAGTTTTTTCGTAAATTCAAATCATAAAAGTAAACATATTCATTGTAGGATCTCGTATATGTAACAAATTATGGTTATAGCAAGACAAACCAACAATAAATGCCCAAAGTTGCT
Source organism: Carex scoparia (assembly GCA_024447655.1). Lineage (NCBI taxonomy): Eukaryota > Viridiplantae > Streptophyta > Magnoliopsida > Poales > Cyperaceae > Carex > Carex scoparia. The sequence goes on from JAJHPE010000015.1 coordinate 5,665,652, forward strand.
TAAGCATATAATTAGCAAGCAAGTTGACAAACCTCGGAGATTTTGTGCATAAGGCAAGGTACTCATCCCGCACATCGCTACTCATTTTCTGAACCTTACGAGTGTCTTGGTTCATCATAACCAACTTACTACAACCCAAAATAAAAATCAAATAAATAATTGCACCAATTGGAAAAAAAATAAATAATTAATGGTACATTATTCATAACATTAGCATCGACTATGAACCATTTTCTATCAGCAGATGCAATTAGTAGGTATTGAACACTATTACAAATTATTTGAACATTATCTGTTCATCTATTAGTCTGCAAAAAAGCTCATCTATTCCGTATTTAGTATGACATCCTTTAGATTTTAGAACCAGTATTAATAGCAGGTTAGCCAGGTGATGATATTCCCTGCATCAGATCAGTGAGATACCGTATACATAGGCAATGAATTGTAGGTAAGGTAAATAGATAAATCATAACTCATCCCCAGTATAATAGAGGGTAAGTTCCATTACATATATACTATAAAGATCAAGACCAATAGAAACATGAAAGTGACCTTGTTGATCGACCAATCACCTCACTGGTATGTAAATTCCTTATGATGAAATATAACCTTGCTGCAATTCTCCCATCCGGTTCAGACCAATGTTCGATTTCCACCATATCACCCCTAGCATACCAATTAGCAAATAATATATACATATAAATAAAAAGTTATTAAAAATAGTGTTAATTACCCGTGCAAGGTTTAAATATGCTCAAACCAATGTCTACATATAGATCGTCCATAACCTATAACTTTAGAGGTTGTGTATTAACGATATTAAATATACCGGGCAGGATACTTGTACATCCTGATACGCACACCGGAAGTGATCCAAACAAAGCGATGCTTCCTCATAACTGGTGAAGTTGGAAAAACATCTTCCGACCATCCGAAACTTCGAAGACGGTTGCAACTCGTTTCCTTTTAATTATATAAATGTAAGACTTATTAAAAGGAATTTTAAATGTGTGTATGTTTATGTATGTGTATGTGTGTGTGTGTGTGTGTGTGTGTATATATATATATATATATATATAGAGAGAGAGAGAGAGAGAGAGAGAGAGAGAGAGAGAGAGAGAGAGAGAGGCTATGATGCTTTGGAAAACAAAGATGGAATTTTAAATGTGTGTGTGTTTATGTGTGTGTGTGTATCTGTATATATATATATAGAGAGAGAGAGAGAGAGAGATAAAGAGACTATCATGCTTTGGAAAATAAAAATGGTATTTTACTCTCATCTGATATCTCCATTTTGAAAGTTCAAATAGTCAATTTGAATTTCTCAAAGTATGTGCTTGGAGACAAAATTTTATATTTTTTGGAGATTTTTTACTTATTTTTTTAGAATTTTCGAAAATCACAGCTTTTCATTAAATAAAATAATAATAAAAATTAAGAAAAACATTGAACTTCAAAATTTCTAAAAAAAATAGTAAAAAATTTCAAAAAAAAATGTAAAATTTGACCTCCAAACACATTACAATATGAAGATCATGTTGAGAAGTTCTGATCGACTGTTTAAACTTTAGAAATAGAGATGTGAATGTAAAATAAAACACCCTCTTTACTTTCCAAAGTATCTTAGCATCTCTCTACATGCACACACACATCTTAATAAATAGTAAAAAAATTTAAAAAAATATAAAATTTGATCTGCAAGTACACTTTAATATATCCATCATGTTAAACGGTTTAGATCGATTGTTTGAACTTTGAAAATATAAAGTGTAATACGGTATCATAAAAAAATAGTATAAGTTAATCCCTCTTCTCTCTCTCTCTCTCTATACATAGAATTCTTATCGGAGAAGTAAATATTGTTGCTTCTTACGGAGGATATGCAGCCATGATGGGAACTGATACTTTATTGGTCTTTTAATCCCATATTTCATGCTATATGTTGTCCTGATTGTATTAGTCGTTTTCATATAAAGTGCAAATATCATCAATAATAAAACCACGCAAAACAAGGATTACCATAGTATTTGTGAATTAAACACGAATCACCTGCAATAATTTGGCAATGGCCTCTATAGTGGCAGTGTTGTTGATACCAATTTCAGAGCCCCTCACAACGAAGCACTCTTTATACACCAAGTCATCCACGTCGAAGCCTCCAAACCTCACCTTCTCACTGAGTGCTTCATGTGTAACAGTACCGCTCCCTTTTTCCATAACTTTCTCATTCACTGTGCTAGGCTCAAAATCAGTGGAGTGCCCCATATCATGATTTGTAGTGCATTTAACTCCCCTCTGTGCTCTGCTTAAATTGTGGAGGCAGCGATAATGTACTGATGCTGCTGATGCGAATGGTGGAGCAGCCATGTGAATGCTGAACATATTTATATCTGTTTTTCCTTTTTTTTACTACTTTTTTTGTTCCTTTTCCTCTCTTTAGTTTGTATGATTTTGCTTTGGTGATGGACTGAATCAGATGACTACAACCCATTTCTCCATCTATTTATATAGTTTGACAACCAACAATAAATTAAAGGTTTGGTTTAGTTTAGTTTGTTGAGCATAACTACCAATAACTAGTTTGTTTAACATAAGTAGCAATGACAACTCTTTATTTAGTATAATTTAGCTAGTTTGCATAATTTAGGTTTAACCCTTTAGTTAAACCCTTAATTTAGGTAGTTTGTATAATTTAGTTAGTTTGCAAATTGACAACCCTTTAATTTCAATTGATGACCCTTAATTTCACTTTTAATTTCAATTTGCAAAGACAACCCTTTAATTAGTATAACTAATATTAGCTTGATATTGTTCTTATTAGGATACGAGGTGGAGAAGATCGGCATCTTTGCCACTCGCTCGCGCCGTAGGGGTATCGTTCTTTCTACCTCGTTGCTACTCGCTCGAGCCGTAAGTATTTAATTGGAATTGAATTGAATTAAATTAAATTGTGATGGAATTGTGATTGAATAGCTTAGTGATTGAAACTTGCTCGTTTAATTAGAAATAGCGACGATGATGGCGACGATCTCGGCAGAGATGGTACTTCTTAGATTTTCTTGATTTGGCATGCATATTTATCTATGTTATAGTTTAGGTTCAGATATTTATGTTACCATATTTATGTGGATTGGATATTTATAGTTGGTATATTTATGCTCTTGTTCTATGTGATTGTTTATTCGTTTTTAATATTGATTATATATGGGAATATCGATGCGATTGTACGTCTGATAACAATTCCGAAACGACGAAATATTAATAATAAATAAAACCAATAGAATCGGAACCAATAATAAAAAAACAACATAAACAAATTAATTTTAAAAAAAACACTACTACAATAATACAGTTTGTACACGGACTTTAACTGGAGAGCTACACGGATTTGGAAACGTGTGCAATACTGGGGTGTAGGAAAGTCCACCATTTACACACGGACAATTATCCGTGTACGATTATACTAATCCTACACAGATTATTTAATAAAGAGCCGTGTGGAAAGCCTAAGAGCTACACGGTTTTTTAATAAAAATCCGTGTAGAAATAGTCTTCCTACACGGATTTTTATTAAAAAAACTGTGTAGCTCTCCTACCCTAGCTACATGGATTTGTAATAAAAATCCGCGTAAGAAGCTCCCTAACATAATTTTTTATTTTTACCATATCCTACACGGCTTTTGTTGAAATATCCGTGTAGGATTTTCGTTTTTTTTTTTGCATTTTTTTTTTGTTTTTGGCTAGCCTCCACTTTTGCTAGCCATTAAATTATATGCAATCAGAATGTTTTTTTACCCAAAACAGATAAAAATTGCCAAAACATAAATAACAATTCAATATTCATAATTACACAAATTAATTTGTACAAATCCATATTGTTGGGTACAAAATTCGGAAATAAACCACCTTGACCACATCCCTCTCACTTCGTCGACTTGCTTGGTTGAGTAAGCGGCTTGGCTCCGATTATACTACAATTATAATTTGTTAGTAATTTTGAACGGGCATGGACCTAAAATCATATTAATAGGTCGGTTATTGGACAATAATACACTAATTATTCTAATTAACAAATTAAAACAACCATGCATGCATCAATTAATCAAATTCATCCTAAAACAGAAAATAAGCGAAAATCAGCTATCTCAGATCCCAGCGCAGAACAAATCAGATTCTAGCCAATCCAGAGGAGAGAGAGTGATCAAAACGGCGCTGGAAGAGCATTAAAACCCTAAATCACCTTTCCTACACGGATGTATAACTATAAATCCGTGTAGCTCTGTTAATTTATACACACGGCTATTTATATAAAAAAAAACCGTGTAGAAATAAGAATCCTATACGGATATTTCATTAAATATCCGTGTAGCTCTCCCATAATTCCAGACGGATATTTAGTGAAATAACCGTGTAGGATTCATCCATTTCCACACGGATTTTTTCCCAGAGAATTGTACACGGATTTTTATGTTCATATCTGTGTAGAATTCTTATAGATTTTTAAAAATTCTCTTTCCTACACGAATTTTTATAGGAACAGAGCAAATCCGTGTATAACCGGAAATTTTGGTCGCTGTTAACTAAACATGACGTCATCGTGATTTTTCAAAGACCAAAGTTCTGTGGTCTCTGAAACTGTATCAGCTACCGGGATGACGTCATTCAGTGACCGGTGACGTCACCCGAGAGCTATCAGAGACCACACTTTCAGAGACCGGTACATCAGCGACCAAAATTCACCATCAGCGAC